>JBBPOM010000147.1:0-42741 GCA_038091455.1 Leccinum uliginosum
ATTTGGATCCGCCTCTGTCTCACTATCGATGTGGATGTCGAGGGAGGGGGCAAGCTGGGCCCCGTTTTCATCCTGGTCGACAAAGAGCTTTGCCTCGTCGGGTAAGTCTGAGGAAGTTCGCCGTTTCTTGAATATCCGGTTGTCATCCTCTTCGCGGACGTCCGCTTTGACGTTCAAGTGGGAAGTGGTTCGCTTAGACAAGTCCGCTCGCTGTACCTCGTGCTTGATCACGTGGGAGGTGGTAGCGAGAGGGGGACGATGGGCAGCTTGGGGGGCTTTGCGTGGGGCAGATGAAGCGGGATCGACAATCATGGCGTCATCAGCGTGCACGGGGACGTGCTCCACGTCCTCCTTTACGTCGGCTAGTGGTCGAGCTTGGGGCTGGTGTGCTGCAGTGGACTTGGAAGGGCGACGGGCCGCGGAGACGGTGGACAAGGGCTGCCGAGTACCAGCGGATTGGGGCAGTCTTGACTTGATGACGACTCCGTCAAACTTTGCCTTGGCAGAGGACAGATCGGAGGCCTTTGCCTTGACGTCCTTGGGAGCAAGTGCCGACTTTGCCTTGGTGGCATTTTTGGGAACTTGTGCGAGGGCGTCGCGCTTGCGCTTACCCTGTGGTGCTGCGTCGAGGTCGTTCTCGTTTGCCTTTGCCTTGGAGGAGGCGGTTGGAGCTGCTGCACGGGAGGGCTGGGATGTGGCCATGGGTTGAGGCTTGGACGTGGGTTTTGAGCGGGTATTAGGACGGGAGGAGGCGTTCTCGTTGTGAGCAGCGCGGGTGACGCGACGAGTCTTGTGAGAGATGAGCGGTTGTGTATTGTAGATACATACAAACTTACTGGTATCATCGTTCAAGACAAGGACAACGCACACCAACTCGCCTGCCATTTTGAACCCGCTACACAAAACACGACCAAATAGGCGCGCTCGCGTCGAGTCACGTGGGTGGATATGGCACGAACCCCTCCGAGGGGGGTGTCTCTTCTATCTCTCTGCTACTTACGATGACCCGCCGATCTCGCTCAAGCTCGTCGCTCGCCGTCCGACATGTTCACGACGCACCCGCCTCGCCACCGCCAGCGCTCGGGATGTCGCCAGCATCGAGATACATGTCCAACATGAAAGTCATACGCAGAAGAGACACCTCCATTCTCTCCATATTCGACCAATTCAGCCACGTATGTGTCTACCACCACAACGGCGACAAGTGGGAGAAACAGGGCTACGAGGGAAGCATGTTTCTCTACGAACGGTACCGTCCACATCACCCCCCTCCTCCTCCCCTTCTCATCCGCCGTACAGCGACTCGTATCCTCCATATGGTCTCTATATCATGAACCGCGTCGGAATGCAAGACTACATCCAACGACTCTATCCAGAAGACAACGTCGGCGTGCATGGAACATATCTCATGATACGCCACTACCCCGACTTTACTGCTCGTCGTCTAGCAGACGCCCGCTCAAAGCTCCCCTTGTCCAGACAAGACGGCCCTGCAACCAAATTCGCTCCAGAATTCACCTTACTCGACCCTGAAAAGCTCCACGACACTGACAAGGGCCGCTCTCAGACCGTCGGCCTCTGGTGCTTTGCCACAGATGCCAGGGAACCAATGCCCGACGTCGTCATGCGGTCCGTCCGTTTCCCATCCCCGTCCTACTCTCATTGAATTATCCCCAGATTGCACGAATACATCAAGTTCAACCGTCCATATCCCGACGAATTCAGGTATGGCCCCGACCGACCCCCTCCTCCCAGCTTCCGATCCGCCTCTAGAGCTAGCGGTGAGCCCCTCCTTCTCGACCCATATCGTTTCTCTCGCTCAATCTCAAGCAGATCGTGCACATCATGCTCGCTCTGCATCGAGCGCATCGAATACCAGCAGTATACATAGCATCTCAGAGTCCGGGGAAGACTACGATCATCAAGCCCCATACAACTCTCCTCCTATCAACGGCTCATCAGGTCTCGACAGACTTTTCGCTAAATTGGCATCTCCATCCCAAGCACAGCCCACAGCCGGCACAGGTGGCTCAGAGACCACCGCTGCCAGCCTCCTCGCCAGTATCTCTGCCCCTCCTCGTACCATGTCTGTCCCTCCACCCTCGTCCTCCGCTGCACCCACACGCGGTCTTGCACTTCTAGACACCATCTTTGCATCAGCCACTCCTCCACCGCGTTCCGCTTCTCGCGCTAGCACTTGCTCAAAGTCTACTCAACGTATCGCTACCCAGTCCACGTCACATAACATCCCCATCCTGTGCCAATCCGTCCCCCCTCAGCCTTCACCTCCCACTGCCTTCTCACAGGATCCCCATATTCTCTCCCCAAAGCCGACCTCCACTTCCCTCCCCCAAGTTCTCAACCAAGAGGTCATATCGACCCTTTTAGGCCTCCCACCATCTCGTGCTTCGTCCGTGCGATACGAAGGCGATAACGAGGCCAGTGATGATGGCGCTTCAGAGCCTGGCTCTTTCAAAGCATCTATCCATCAACTATCTGTCCCTACGTCACGCATCAGTGACAGTGAGTGTGGCAAGTCTGGGCCCCGTATCCTTGGAGACGTCACTCCTCGCCCAGCGCTGCGTGGCTTTGGTTCCAACATCAACCAAGTCAGCGATCTGCTGACCGCTGCACGTATCGAGCAGCAGAACACCCATGAGGACTCTGCTTCCTCTAGCGTTCACTCGGCCCCCCAGCCAACGACCACTAGTAACCCCACAGACTCGGACTCTGCACCCTCAATCTATGCCCAACCCCGCGTCACTCCGTGCGCCACGTCAAAGCACCCTCCCAAATCCCGACCCCTCGTTCCATTCGAGACCGACTCGGAGCTCTGGCCATACCCTCGCCCTCCGCTCATCGAGACTGACTCCGACGTCATCGAGATCGACTTTGCCGATATGAGCGCCTTGAGCGATCCAGACGCGTTTGAGAGACACGTGACTGCCAAGGGAAAGAAAACAAGGCGCTCGAAACGTGATCAACAAAAAGAACGCGAAGAGATCGAGAGGAGCTGGGACGTGCCTGCTCCACTACGCGTGGTCTCCCCCGTCCCCGGTCCACCACCCCCGCCCCCGTCCGCGGGCCTGCCGAACGGCAGGGCGAAACGCACAGCGCAGCATGACTGTGCTGTACCGAAAGACAAAGACGCCTGCGCGAACACCCAGACCGAGACGCCCAAGATCAAGATTAACGTCAACGGTGCGCAGTCTGCGCTCTTGGGCACGCTCGCGTTGCAAAATGGTGTCGACCGTCCAAGTTCGTTGTCGAGAAAGGATTTTGTGACCGAGGTGTTATCCTTGATATACGTGCGTCCTTTTGTCCTATCGATGTTACACCAGCGTTGTTGCTCAACGTTTTTTTTGGGTGACAGACGAACAAACAGTTCGTCGACGATCTTTATCGAGAGTATACTTCTCGGGACGATTGAGCTCCACGTACGCGCGCATTTCCGTGATGACTGGGTTGGTTCGAACTTGTGGTCGCTTGGATATCATCGATCATGCATGTTTGGGATACTCGTACTGCTAGCCCTCTTTTTGCTACGAATACATCCTGCTCATACGCTCCCTTCACTTCACTTTTCGTGTGACGATCGTCCCTTTCGTGCACAAGTCTACACCTTGCGAGGCGTCTGACAGGATACAACACGTGAATTCCGGATGGCTACAATATCGATACATGAAGTTGCGTGCGTATGCGTGCGTCTCGAATAAATTATAAAAATAAAAATAAAAAAAACCGTGCTATACCTCGCTCAATCACTCCAACACCGCCGTACGCGGATCCTTGCCCAAGCTCGCCCGCAAATTGGCGACGCCGCCCGCGACCGAAGAGTACGCCTGCGCATAAAAGAACCCAGCGTGCGCCATGACCGCCTGTTCCACCCGCGCCAGCACGTCCGTCAGCATGATCGGCCATCCACACGCCTGGTAGTCTTCCGGCGTGAGCAGGTCCGAGATCAACACCGCCCCTTGGCTATGCAGGTAATCCACCTTTGCGGGATCCCGTTCGTCCGTGGCGAGATAGTACCTAGAATCGATCGTCGGAAACGACGGTCAGCAGCGGTTGCATGACGTTACAGTAAGACGGGGACGCGCTCACAGGTCTCCCGGATTCGGCGGGTCGAGCGTCACGACCGAGATGTCAGTATGAGCGTCGGGCACGTCGTACGCGGTCGGCGTCCCGTTGTGCATGGATACCAACGTCTTTCGTCCATCGTCGAGGTTTCTCTTGATCCGGGCGATATGATTTGTGAAATTGGCCTCGATCGAGAAGGCGTATTTGACGACTGAACACACGGGCGTGAGCGAACGACGTCGTGATTCCAAACGGACGTAGGCTTACAATCACCTCGGCGCATGTGCGCAGCCATCCACAGTCGCCCGCCAGTCAGAGAAAACATGCGATCGTTGATTCGCTCGGCCAAGAGAAGCATGTCGTCTATCAGTGGCAGATCGTACAACACCATTTTCGAGAAATTTGTCCGGCTTTCAACAGAGGTGAAATACAAGGAACCCTAGTATGATCAATCAATGATTCCGTTGCGAGCACGAGGCAGTAACGGCACCCACGGGCTTGCGAAACAAATGAATCTCCCCGTGCAAGAGAAGCACCCGCGCTGATACTTGATGGAAATCTTCATAGAAACCCCTTATCAAATGTCTCGGGACAGCCCTAGGGACGGGCGATACAACGCTTTTGGCCATATCGAAGCCACCTCTGATATCAGAATCAACATCAACCTTCACTTCCGACCAAGGAAATGGAACACGCACGCGGCATCGTAGGTGTAGACCACCTCAAACCCATTTTCTCGGAGAACATCGCCGATATCTTCCACCGACGATGCCGACGTGATACGGTCGCCATCCTCTACGATCCTCTCGACAATGTCCCAATCCACCGCGGGCCATGTGGACCCCGATATATTATCCATTAACGCACTGTAGATATCCGAGTCCGTTGTCAAGTTGGTCCATGATCCCCAATGGTCACGGGTAGGATCACCCCCTTCCAAAGTCCACCCTCCGCGCAGACGCATGTCTTGGGGTATACGATCGACACGGAGGACTTGATATGGATCATAGTTAAAGCTCTCAGTCGTATACAGATCGGGCGTCATCCCTCCCACCGCATTTTTTGAATGGTAGGCGTCGACGTCCCACAGGCCGGCGGTCGATTCGACCTTCGTTGAAATATTATGTAGGCGAAGATATTCCGAGACCGTGATCACGGCATGAGACTGCTGGAGGTGCGTGAGGTTGATCATGACGGATATCGGTACCTTCCACCCCATTTGTTGTTCGATGGGGAGCGTCCGCCACTCGTCGGAATGAACAGCGTCGCCACGGTTCACCATGCTCACAAACGCAGCACAGGCCTCCCTGTCCAGGAGAAAGTTGGAACATGACGGACACGACAAGAAAAAGAAGGCGGCGTACACATCGAATTCGCACGCGCGAGCGTATACAAAGGAAGGTATGATAGTCGTTCGATTGAGTATCCGGCCATGCAAGATGGCGGTGTCGATTATGTAGCGCATCTATCGAGTCTCTGTGAACGCGCGGCGCTGGTCGGACCGTTCAAGTGCACGTACGTTATTCCAACCCAACCAGAGGCTGTAGTCGCGGGCATAGAACCCGTTCGTCTTGTCGACCATGTCGGCGAGGCGTTTCAATTCGAGATCTTCGGGGCTCATCAGAGCGGAATCTTGAATGGTATTGTTGGACCAGACGACTTGTTGGCCCAGCGTGGTCTGCGTGGGGCGCCACTGGGTGAGCAGCTGGAAATTGGCCACAGATCCCATGTTCGACAGCGTGAACCCGATGAAGATGCCGACCAGAACGGCGAGGCCGACGAGGGAAGGGACGCTTATACCTCTCAGTATTATTCGCATGGGGGTTTTCGGGAACGTACCAAAAAGCACCGAAGAGAGAGTTGGAATTTAGGTCGGAATACTGGTGACACATTGGAGACCAATTTGAGTCTTGGGTCCGTCTTGATCCTTCGTATGCATTGCACCCTGAGATGAAACTTGATCGATCCCATGGAAATAATCCTGAACCACATGTCTCAGACTCTCTCAGAGCGAGAAAGGTTCAGGCTGCGACAGTACAGTTACGCTAGCGAGTTTTCTCGGTGGCTTGAGCCGTGCTGCGTCATCCGGCATCTGGATATGAGTCTGGAATTACAACTTGGGCTCCAAAGTTCAGTGTTTTTGGATGTCGACAGTAAGGGGCGATCTGATCCGCTAGGGGCTATTGCCATTCAATGAGGCGTGGGTTCAAATCAGAGTGAGATGACCACGCACCTTTCATCGAAAGCAAGCCATCATGGTTGGTGTCATGCCATTAATATTTTTTGATATGCCGACGGAACTACTGCGCATAGATGTATGATCATCATCTCTTACCAGGAACGATTATTGCAACGAAAATCTTATTTTGATGTATTTAGACAAATGTCTCGCTTATTTAATCTTATGGTGCAGCGTCGATGGCCAAGTAAGCAATAGCCGAGACAAGCACTATGTGCAACTTTGTCACTTAGCTCTTTGCTCAAAACTGCGAGCGAGTGTGAACCGTAGACTCCGTTGCAACACTTGTCAAGACCACTCTTGTGCCCGTACGAGGAAGCGATCGGTACAAATTATAAGAGAGTCAGGCAAGAAGTAATCAAAGAATGAATCACGACCAAGCCACGATGACATACGTACTAGTCAGTCAACCTGTTTGGGCTCTACGGTTTTTTTGCGTTCCAAGATCTCCACCCATTTGCTTGGGAACCAACCTTCTCTCCCGTCGCGCGTTCGACCTCTCCACCACTCACTCTCCACCTCTAATCGGGGATCCACTTCCGCCCCAGTGGCAGGATCCAATTTTCCCATGATGGCGACGATCTCGTGTTCTTTGAGGGCGAGTTCGGAGGGCGAGGAAGGCGTAAATGGGTACAGGGCTCGAGCAAACGAAAGCATCGAAGGATCGAGTGGACCAAGCTGGGTACCAACTTGACTTTGCTGTTGCTGCCGAGCACGTTCGTTGAGGATCTTGATCAGCTTCGACATGGCGTACGGAACGCCAATGATGGCGAGGAAGAAGAAGATCAGGGGTTTCTTGCTTGGTTTCGGCGCAGGCGGACCATGAGGGCCTTGGACCGGCCGCCCATTGATGAAGTCCCTAAACTCGCCTTGCATCGATGAGCTGGACTTTCCGGTGACGAGCTCTTTCATCCATCTCACGAGTCCGAACAGTCCAAGCACGCTCCCGAGTGCGTTTCGAAGATGGCTGAACTGCTCGATGACACCAACCATGGCGAAGAATGAGCTATGTGTTGCCATGAACGTGGACTCGAGCATTTGTGCGACGCCGGTAAATGTCTGTACGATGGAATGGAGGAGGGAGAAGGTGTGTTGAGTGGTCGTTTCGAGTGTTTGAGTGAGTGAGGGATTGTTAGGATCTGCGCCGGGGTACATTCCCATCCCACCCATCCCCGGCATTCCACCATACATGCTGTTCATGCCTTGTCCTCCGTATCCATACCCGCCCATCCCACCGTACCCTAGTCCTCCTCCGTACATGGAACCGCCATATGGAGAGTATGTATTGCCAAATCGCGAGTATGGGGAGTATGGGGACATGGAGTTGTAGGGTGAGGTTGTGGTTGCATATGGTGAGGTGATCATTGAAGGATTGGACAGAGACGCTGGTCGTGCAGGAACGGAAGGGGGGACAGAGGAGGACGTCGTGGCTGTTGCCGCGGCCGTCGATGGCAATGGGACGGAGGAGGGCTGTGCGCCAGCTCGCTCCCATGGCTTGGGCGGGGAGGCCATCGTGCTTTCGTCGCAAGGTGTCGTGGGAAGATTGTCTGAGTGTGAAAAGATGGCCGTGCTCACACCCGCGTTGGCTCTGGTGTAAAGTTATCACTAGTCTTGCTGGTTCGATCGACGGCTTGCGATTCATATATCAGTTCTCTTGGCACCGGACGTACACACAACGCTCAAAGCAAATTCCATTGCTGCGCCACATTCATCAACTCTTTGCGCCGATATTTTTCGCCGCAGATATTGATCACTATGGTCACTGCTCCAGGTTGAATGGAACGACACTTCCAGTCGTTTTTATTGCATGGTTGACGAAGAGAAGCACGGCCGATAAAGCAACATCGGACACACCTCCTGTCTCGGCCCGCCAAATACGAGGAGCCGGATGAACATCGGCAGGCTCGTGCGTCCGCCGTACCTGAACCGCTTGACTCAGTATTCCGTCTTCGCGGTCGTTGCCGATCTTCAGACAACAATGTAAGCGGACGAACAAAAGGCTGTGTGCTGTGAACCTCGATTCGGGCGCGCTTGCGCAAACGGAACTTGGACCAATGCTTTCGAGCAAAATAGTGAAGAGGTTCGTTGAACGACCGATAAGAATAAAAGGGCAGATACACTTGTGCTTTGATATGCGATCAGAGTAAGGTGAGTAAGAGAAGACTACGAGCCTACGAGGTCATCTATTATACTCAAGTTAAGCACACTGGCAGGCGCTGCCCATGTGCTTTTCTTCCGTTCTGTGCTAGGGGCTGGCTCGGCACGGCTCGGCACTCCTATATATTGGAGTGCACAGCACGGACGATGCCTCTTTTCGCTCAGCCGTTTCGTTGTGTGGATGTTCATACGTATCGGTGTGACGCTACTGCTGCGTGGTGTCGCGTGGCTCCGAGCTCTGCACTCTGATCATCTCTTCTTGAACTCACACTACTATTGTCCGTTTCTATGACCTTCTTCCATGCCGAGCGTCTGTGGACTTTGCGTACCTTTCAAAACTGTCCGAAGGTTCTGCTTGTCTATTATATTAAGCACCAGCGTATCCACCCACGTGCAGTTCCGTTCGTACATACTTAGCTTGCTTCGTATAGCCTGAGCGCATTACGTTCTCGGCGTTCTAAGAAGCTTGAGCAAGGTATGCGAATCCAACTCGTGGCGATTGGTCGTCGAAATCAAACACGGTATAGAAGTGCTGGAGAAAGATGGTCCCGAGCGTCCAGAAGTCTATTCGGGTTCACCGGTCAGCATGGGAAGAGGAAATACTGAATTGAACAATCTCACTACTATGACGCGCATTCGCATTCACAATTGAGCTGAAGCACCTTCGCGAATGGGGCGCAGTCGGTCCCACGTTGAGGGTAAGAGCAGGGATTACAAATGGCCTTCTACCGATGGTAAAAGTCACGGAGGGAAAAGCGCTGCATGGGACTACAAAGAGTCAATCAAAGGTACCAAAATTGATCGAAACTCACAGGAGTAAAAGCCACCGCCGCGCGAGGATAGCGTACCGCCACCCGCCCGGTGCAGGGCCACAGCTTGCTGTGGATCACCATAAATAAAGTTGGCACTAGTGTCGATGATGGCGGGTACATCTCTCAGAACTATTATTTCATCGATTTGAATGCTATCTATCCTCAACAGCCAGAGAAACTGAAAGGGAAAGGTAAACATACATCCATTACCGCCTGGCGTTTGCACTCACCGGATATGTTACAGGGGTATAGACGAGGGTGCTCCGATCATAAAGCCCTACATTCGTTCCACCGATGTACAGCTCGCCTCCAGAAGCGGTGAGGGTGAGCGAAAATACTGGTTGGGACAGCTTTCCTTCAGCGTAGAGCGTGTAAAGCAGAGGGGTCTGGCCATGAAATAGTGACGTAGACGGGAATCCCAATCCCAATATACCATCAGGACCAAACCAATCTGCCGCCATTCTTGACGAGTATGTTGTTGCGGCACCGATGGTCTGACTGTCTGCCTATTCATCTGTCGAAAGTGATGATGTTCGCAAACGGTAAAAACTTACGGTAAAACCAGCAATGGTTACACTGTCCTTGTATTGTTTACCACTGGCAGTCCTCCCATCTGCAAATGCAATCGTAAAATCCATATTGAGTTCCACGTTGGTGATTTGGGACGATGCCGCGGGATTCCAGAGATGAGTGTGGCTTCTGCAGTTCTCATCACCGGTTGAGGCTGGAACAAAGAGATCGCTGGGTCGAATAAGACCCGAGAGTGGGATGGTACTGTCGGAAAAAACTTACCTAAAACCGGTGTTGAGCTGGACTGAGTTGGCGACTAGAGTGAGTGGGTGTTACGAATGCAGGAAAAAACTCACCAGTGAAGACTCTGGGAGGAGTGCCGATCAGAATGGCCGCATACCATATTCCGTTCATGTATTTTGTCAAATCAACGCCAGCTCCAAACCCGTTCCGTTGTACAGCAGCAGGATGCGGCGTCCCCGTGGTCTTTTCGGAACAATTCATGCCACTTGGCCCACCAATGATATTGCTTGAAAGGTGTGAGCAACAACGATGTCTGAGGACATCGCAGGTCGACTTACTCGTTATGTGATGTAGCATGAAATTTGCACGCGTCGGTATCAGAGCGTTTCGTGAGTGGTATGGCTATACCATCGCTTTCCCCCTGAGGATCACTGGCTGGTGTTTGAGCGGCCAGAACGAAAATAGCCAGTGTCACTGCAATGGTTGTGATCACCCTGAAGAGCATTGGGTAGCAAATCTGGAGGAGCACAAGTTCGTGCACATAACTTATTTAAATGTAAATGTCGGAATGGCATCGTGTGTAGGAACTAACCGGATCATCATCAAACTGACAGATCATCATCAAAACAGCCTGAGGTATGGGTGAAGAATTTGTCAAACGTGTATCAGTAATTAGTAGGACACACATCCAAATTCACAACCCGGATTCAGCCGAGAGAACTCTTGATGGTGCATACAACAACCAAGTTTGCCTGAGGCGGTGGTGCTTCAGATCGTGACCAAATCTGTATGGAGCGAAGAACTGCTGCTCGGGTACGGGCAGAGGTTGGCCCAGCTAGACGCCCTCTGTGTGTGTCGAGCTTGCTTCGCTGAGTGAGAGGAAAGAATGCATACAGTACGAGGGTAGGTACATGAATGATTTGGATGTGCTATGAATACGACGGGGTGGGCGAGACTGTGCCCGTGAAGCGGGCCGAGCTGTGGGTTGTGTGCGATGGCCACCGAACATTTCATTTTTCGATCACTACCACCCATCTTGATGACACCCAACGCACCTTACATGCCAACGGTGAATCTGTCGCTCCTGGCGAACTTCTTGACGCGATCGGCTTATCTGGTGATGCAGCTGTCACCGACATTCCCCGTGCGCGCCTGCAAAGAGGCGCTGAAGCATGTAGAGGGGCTGCACATGCTATGGCATTTTACGACGTGCACGATCGTGCGGTTAAAGTAGAAGAAAAGTCACACGCCACAAAATCAACAAAAATACAGTAAAAGACAACCCCTAACAGGTTCGATAAAACCTGGAAACCCTAAATTCCAGGAATATGGTTGTTTCAAAATTTCTCTCCACTGACGCAAATCGGTGGGTATAATCGAAACCTGACATATCCCCCGACAGCATACTTACTATGGTAGAGCTGGAAATTCCGTACCCAACCATCCGCTAGACGACTTCCTCAAGGACCTTGTCCACCGTCCGGAGACAGTCGTAGTGCATGCCGCATTCAGGATTCAAAGAACACACTTATAAAAGTAAATCGTCACAATCTCGCCTTTGATACGCTCGGAACTTCGTTTCTCTACTCCATCGCGTGCAGAAGTCTACTTCGTCCGCCGTGAGCCCCTCCTGGGCCACCGTGCTCATCTCTACATATTCAGAGCATGGCTAACCCAATGTGAACCTTGCAACTTCATACGAACTCGCACTCACAGGCATGGACGTCCACATCGCGTCTTTCGCACCTCTCGGAGATAGCATCTTGCACATTCTAGGCTCGTCGTTCGCCATGCTATGCGTTCTGGCGGTAAATCCTTCCATTACCTTCCACGGCTGCGAACATATCATAATGTAGAGGATGTCACTCTCTCCTGGTATATCTGGTGCTTGGCAGCTGCTCGAGAATATCCACAATATCATGTCCGTGGATCTGGGAGGAATACCTTTCGGGCATCGAGAGCATCCAGGAGACAATCGTGGACATCCACCCGGATGTTGTCGTGATAGATAAGTATTTCTATCTTGTGCGAGATACCTGTGCACTAAAAAACAAAACTTTGTGGTTATTCTTAGGCCGTCGTTTCGTGCGCTGGGAGTGGGAGGCAGTGGGCTGAAAAGGGAGTGCGGGAGCTTGAAGCGCTCTCCGGCTCCCGGGACGGGAGCCCGAGTTGCCGGGTACGGCGTGAGCTGCGAGAACACCTCGTAGATGTGTGTACCCGGTAATCGGGATTGCGCGCTCCGGACCCCAGGGGACTGAGCTGCGAAGAGTAGGAATGAGAAATGGAGGCAGGGCGTGGTGCGTGGGTGCGCTGAAACGGGCGAGGACGAGCGCTGAACGGCGGCGCCTCTCGCTTATGTCGCTTATCTGAAGACCTTGCACTGTGGGCCTGTGGCTCCGCTCGTGCCTCGCTGCACCACAGTGCGTCCCATTTCCAAACTCGAACATTTTTGATATCCCAGCCAGAATGCATGCAACACCGCTCAGCAGGTATCCCACGTCCGTCATGAACCCAGTTTCTTGACTCAGGTCTACTGATACTTACCTTATCCAGGGCATGGCATCAGGATTTCCATTTCCTCGCAAGCACTGGCAGACTCCCCTTGGCTGTTTTCCCGAGAAAATATGCCTATGTGGCCCTTTTGTCATGCCCTTTGATCCTCTGCTTAGAAGAGAGCAATCCAGTGGTAGCAAACCGGTTGAATAATGGTCCAACCGTGATGATCAACTTAGGTTCGCACTTTTTTAATCCTGACACAAAGTTCGCGAGGGAGATGGCTGGCGCAATTCGTATATGGTTCGATTATTCCGACCTCAAAAGATCCGACAAGATTTTTTGGAAGGTGAAGGCGAATGGAGAGATTTTCGGGAAGGAGTTGAGAGAAGGCTGAGCCTGTCGCGATATCACAGCATCCAAACCTGGTTTGCACGGTCCATAATGGAGTGGCAAAATCGCTCTACGAAGGCATATGGTGAGACTTTTTGTTTGTCGTCCTCTTGGGGAGTGCTCGACATGTACGACTACGCAGCGTCGACTATTTAGGCATCGATTTAGGCGAGTAAAGGTGATGCACCGTGCGTTTCGCCCGAGAAATCAGGACCAGATAAGTATCAGGAGAGATAGCGACGAAGCGACGAAATTCAGATCGACGACCAACCGGATGAAGGAGCTTTGCAGGGTGAAACTTTGCAAACGGACGGGAGTTTTTAGCATTGGAGTGAGACAAAGTCCGCTTTAACCTGATCAGTGTTTCCAGTAAGCTGTGGTATAGCTCCCGGAAATAGGTATTTGATGTCACTGATCAGTGGATTGATCGTAGACTAGTACATAAGTTACTGGTGACCGGTAACCAGTCTCGTAGTACATCATGCTTCGCCTCAGCAATATTTCTCCTTTTAGACGGACTGCCGCATCACCGGAGACTCTAAATTAAATAATTGATCGATCGAACGCCGTCGAGGAGGTACCGTACTGATGTCAAAGACTCCTAGTTCACGCTCTGCCATTGAAGAGTCCTCGGGAGCCTGCTGGCAAAATATTCACACACATCAACTGTATCAAACGAAATCTGTCTGACGAGGAATGCCAGGACGAAAAGGCTCGAGGCTTCATAACATCAGGGGATTCTCTATTTTCGTGCGGTTGTCAAATGCTTGCTACTCGACCAATAGTATGAACCTACTTATGAACAATGTCGACTCGCCGAGGATATGAGTAGCAGAGCAAAACGCCGATTATCTGATATGAGACTTTGACATGCCCGCCATCATCCAGTGGCGGGATCGTGCCAATCCAGATTCGCTTGAGATGAAACACAGCCAAATAGGTGAACAAGGCGAGACGTCTGTATGGAGCCAACCGGGGGATGGTGCGTTATACGTTAGTGTGGCCCGACTAATCGTCCCGTCTGAAGCCTAGTCGTGCAAGGATCCAACTAACAACACATCACGGGGCCCAACCTGCAAGTTAGCGGTGGGGTTTCAAGCTGATTGGCATCCGGCTGTTGATCTAATCCGGACCATTTCGGAGCAGTGTGTTGTGGCGTTATCTAGGGCAGTGCCGGAGGGCTTCAAGCTCTTAGTGACCGGCAGGCGTCTGAAGAACGAGTGGAACGTGGAGATGACTGCCAGTGGTTTTTGGAGTAACCGGGTACCGAGATGGAATTTGGAGATGGGAAACTGTGAAGGAATGGTGTTTCGATGGACCCCGCAAAGCTTTTTGTACTCTCTGTGGTTGGAATGTCTCGAATGATAAGATCTGACAAGGCCGACTGTACCCGAAATTAAAGTTGACAAGATCTCTGGTTGTAAGACATTAATCAATCTAGCAGGTGTTCGGGGTCTTACGGAGGTGTACACAGGCTGCCCTGAGTGTATAAAGAAGTGGTACGAGTCTCAGGATGGCCCCGTCGCCTTAGCCATGCGCGTTCCTCTCTTACCACTCACTGGACGTGCAGTTTACAGTCCAATCGAAACTATCGTCGCCTTCTTCGTCGTTGGCACCCTCGCATACTTTCGTGTTCTCTCCGCCATCAAACATTCCACCTTTTTTGCTCCCGCCTTCCCCTCCTCTCCCAGCCCAGCCCACGCTCTGCTTCGCGATGGTAAATGGGTCGTCGTCAGTGAAAAGCAATATCAGGCAAGGGCACCCAGCCCGCGTATGCAAAAACTGGAGCTTCAGCAGCTTATTTTCTCTCCAGCAGAGCCCGTGGATCAGGTACGCATTCGCCAATCACGCCATTTCAGAAACTCACAATGTGTATGGTTAACAAAGTCATTGGACTCGGCCATTCTTACTCCGTCATTTGAAAACTTGACGCATCATCTTTATGATTCGTTCGTTACCCCGTCCGGCCATGTGTATTCTTATATTTGCTTCCATGCGACTGCTGAAGATCGCTGCCTCACGGACGTCCTAAGCCAAGCCTCGGGTCACCAGACCGTCACTCTCTCGTTCTTTCCAGATACTCAGGAGGAATTCGCTAACGCCCTCAAGGCCAAACATTCTTTTCCTGTGGATTCATTCGGTGTCAGATATCAGATACAGAATCGTCCTGATGAAACCATTGGTGAAATGAAGAGTGGCAAGTGGATCGCTTGCGCTGTCAGTGCCTTCATCATGCGCTTCTGGGAGCTTACAAAGGTTAGTTTTGATTAATATCACGGAGTATCCCACCAGCTAAGGTACATGCACGATTCCAGAAAGCCGATTCTCTGGACATTCTTCTCATTCTTGCCGGGTACATTTTGATGCATGCCTCCTTTATCCGCGTGTTCTGGGCATCGCGAGCCTTGGGGTCCAACTTCTGGCTCGCCACTGCCATCCTGTCATCGGGTGTTCTCGCTTTCATGCTTGCTCTCCCGCTGTCACACTACTTCCGGATTCCTCTGGATCCGATCAGCTTGTCGGAGGCTCTTCCTTTCCTCGTCTGTACAGTTGGCTTCGATAAGCAACTTCGATTCGCAAAGGCTGTCTTTAACCACCCCCACCTCACGACCCCTGTCAAGGAGGGTCGCTGGAGAGGGCAGATGAAACCAGCGGGCGAGGTCGTCTTTGATGCGATGGGAGAAATTGGAAACCTCATCCTTCGCGACTACGCATTGGAGATTGCAGTTCTTCTTTTGGGTGCTAGAAGCAAAGTTAGTGGTCTCAAGGAGTTCTGCGCCCTTGCGGCGTTGTGTCTCGCACTCGATTGCTTCCTATTTGGCACCTTCTACGCGGCAATTTTGACGATCATGGTCGATGTGAGTCATTTCTTTACCCATGTTGCCCTGGGTTTGGGTTTGGGTCGGGGTCACTGTTACTTACCAACGTTCTGGTTACCAGGTCCGTAGGATCCGAACCGCGCGTGTATTTACTAGATCCCGGAGTGCCAACAACCTTACGGCCGAAGGTACCGTCAGCGCATTAACCCGACCCTGTCGATCTGCAGGACCCAGTAGTCTCCGCCAGAAGCTTTCGGTAACTCTGCTGGGCACCAAGGGATCCATGCTGAGGGACAGGAACACTCCTCCAACGGATGCGAAGAGCCAGAACCCAGTTGCGCGACTTAAACTCCTTTTGGTATGTCTATCCTTCTCGCTTAACTTCTATAGCCCTTATAGGTTGTCCCAGATTGTCTCCTTCCTCACGTTACACATCCTCAACTTCACGACCACTTTGGCACCGGCTTCACTCACCCGTCCCGACCTGAGAAGTGCTGCGCAGGCTTTGGGTGATTATAAACCCGAAACTCCGAAAGTCGATATAACCACCCCTCCCATTGCTAGTGTGCTCGATACCTTAGCGACACTTAATGCTTTGGACACCGCTACATCTCCTGTCAGCGTGCTCGTCAAAGTTGCACCACCTCTGCACGTCAACATCATACCCCCGAGTCTAGCTCGTCCCCGTGCACTCTTCAAATCCAGCGAGGTGATCGATAACTTTATGTCTGGATGGACCAATCTTGTTGGTGATCCCGTCATCTCGAAGTGGATTGTATTTGTCCTCGCCGCTAGTATGGTTCTGAATGGTTACCTTCTCAAAGGCATAGCGGAGGGCGCTATCAGAGGGCTGCAACCGCAAAGTGTCCGTTTCAGGTCAGTTGTTGCCGTCAGCAGGGATGGAGACGTGGGCGAAAAGACACCTCAAGTAAAGGCCACCGCTATACGCCGCAGACCTTCCTTTGCAGCAGGTTCTCCACGGTCTAGTCCAGACGAGTCCGGAGTCACCAACTCACCCAAGCGCATACCATCTCCCCTTGATCTCAAGCCTATAGTCGCGCCCATAGCCATCCCCTCTTCCAACCCCGCTTCCATGAAGAACAATGATGTCCCTGCTTTCCTTCTGGATATGAAGCTTCGATCCCAACCTGCCACACTCGTCACCAAAGAGCCCTGCATTGCCCTTCCTCTGCGTTCCTTGGAGGAATGCATCGATATTTTCGAGAATGGGCCTCGACCAGTACAAGTATCACTAGCAACATTGCAGGACGAGGAGGTTATTCTTCTTGCGCAAAACGGAAGGATTGCTCCTTACGCGTTGGAGAAGGTTCTTGGCGATTACGAGCGTGCTGTGGCCATCCGTAGGGCTTTGGTCTGTGAGTGATCCGCTTCCGTGCCACTTCATCAGCTGATTTGGTTAGCTCGGGCGACGCCCACCAAAACCTTGGAGAACTCTGACGTACCCATGTCAAACTATGACTATTCTCGCGTTTTCGGTGCATGCTGCGAAAACGTCGTTGGATATATACCGATTCCACTCGGCATCGCTGGGCCTCTGACTATCGACGGGGAACAAGTGCACATTCCGATGGCTACTGCGGAGGGTACTTTGGTCGCATCCACCTCTCGTGGCTGTAAGGCACTCAATTCAGGTGGAGGTGTCACGACAGTTCTCACCAACGATGCAATGACTCGTGGTCCTGCTATCGACTTCCCGTCGATTGTGATGGCTGCCGATGCCAAAAAATGGGCTGATTCTGACGAAGGATACGAGATCATTAGGACAGCATTTGAGTCGACATCGCGATTTGCCAAGTTGCAGAGACTCAAGACCGCTATCGCTGGACGGACGCTCTTTATCCGCTTCGCGACAAAGACCGGTGATGCCATGGGTATGAATATGATCTCGAAGGGTACGGAGAAGGCACTCGAAGCGATGCAGCAGCACTTCCCTGAGATGGTCACCCTCGCTCTTTCTGGCAACTATTGCACGGACAAGAAGCCTGCCGCGATCAACTGGATCGAAGGTCGTGGAAAAAGCATTGTTGCTGAGGCGGTTATCCCTGCAAAGGTGGTGAAGAGTGTCCTGAAGACCACGGTTGAGGCGCTGTGCAACCTGAACTTGAAGAAGAACCTCGTCGGTAGTGCTATGGCTGGTTCAGTCGGTGGCTTCAATGCACACGCAGCGAACATCCTTACTGCGATTTTCCTCGCGACTGGTCAGGATCCCGCCCAGAATGTGGAGAGCTCAAATTGCATGACCCTTATGGAACCGTATGTGGCTATTATTCGATCGCACTCCACGTGATGCTCACATTTGAACAGGACCAATGACGGAGAGGATCTTCTGATGACTGTCACGATGCCTTGCATTGAAGTCGGCACTGTCGGTGGTGGCACAATTCTAGCTCCGCAGAGTGCAGTACTGGAGATGCTCGGTATCAAAGGTCCCAACCTAACGAACCCTGGTGCGAATGCCCAACGCCTCGCTCGTATCATCGCTGCGTCAGTCATGGCTGGAGAGTTATCTCTGCTCAGTGCTCTCGCGGCTGGTCACCTCGTCCGTGCACATCTCGTACACAACCGCTCTCAGGCAAACACCCCAAACCCCTCTCGTCCCGTAACGCCTACTGTTCCGTCTAGCGCGCCTCTATGGGAACAGCCTCCGAGCAATACCCCTGCTCTCCCTGGACCGATCCTTTCGCATTCATCTTCTACGTCATCTTTACCACCATACTCGGAGTCCAAACAATAGTGCCGATACGGTCAGGATGAACACTCGTTATTATACTTATATACGTTACCTTCAGTGCGACTTTTATGTGCGCACGAACTTTATACGAGGAGAAATGGTTTAAGGGAAGGATCACCACTTACAAGTGGCATCGCTACAATGTATTCATAGTATCTACCTTTCATTCGGAGCGCGATGTGCCATAACTTATGATTCTGAATCAAGTGTATCTTACCATGTTCTGGTCTGGCGTGCCTTGTCGATCATATCGATCGATCATGTTGAAGAAGTCACGGTGACGACGACTCATCGATCATCGATCGAGCGTCTGCGGATTGACGCCGCGTGGTCAGAATAGGTATGTAGTAGCACCGGGTTGCTTATATATCGAGAAAGATTCTGCCAAAGATCAATCCTCTAAGAACTGTATTCCTATTCACAATGTAGGCCGAAAGGGGTTGGAGGGTTCTACTCCCTCCACGGCCAGGCCTGGAAGAAGCGGCGGTCGGGGTAGCACTGGTAGCACCCATCTCACCATGTATCGTCCGGAGATGGGTCTTACGCGATCCTGATCTCGCAAAGTCGGACGTACGACCGACAGGCGCAGCAAACTTGGAGCCCAAACCGACGGCCCCCAGACTCCCAAAGTCTAAAGTTCCGATAAACCATTATAAACCGTCGATCGGCTATTTGCGTCATGCCAAGTCAGGCTCCAAATGACACTCATTCGATGTGTTGTTTCTCTGAAAACTGCGGATCGGGTGTCCAACGTCTAAGCTTCGATTCGGGGGTGTCTAATCTCACTTCCTTAAGCTAGTCGTCTCCCTCAAGATAGCCATTGCTGCGAGTTCCCGTCCGTTTCCCTTGGTTCTGCAAACCTCCTTCAAACGTTTTGCCTCCGCTCTAAATTTCGCCGCTTCCACCCCTGTTGCCCTCACCAATGCTTGTCCAAATTCCTCGGCCCGAACGCCCGGCGCACAAGTTTTGTTACCGAAAACACCTATGTTTAAACGCTCGACGCGGTTAGCATAGTCGTACGTGTCATACCAGACGGAAAGAATGATGTGTGGCATGCCAGACCTGTTCAAATATAAATACTCTGCCGAGACTTTGAGGGGAAAAACTCACCAGACGCCCTCGTAGAATGAATTTGCCCCTCCGTGGTGGACCGTACAAACCACGTTCGGATGTTGCAGTATCGAGACTGGTTCTGCGTCCAACCAAGCCAGCACCTTCACCCTGCCCTCCTTCATCTCCTTCCCGATGACTTTATCAATCACTTCCCGGAAGTCGCCATTTGCCTTTGCCTTCCAGAGCACCTGAATCCTGCTAGATCCTTTCCGGTCATGATAATCTAGCAGCATGCGAATTGCGCCAGCCACCTCCCTGCCGATGCTGTTATCGGATATCACGTGTGATCCCAGGTTGATCATCACGGTAGGTGCCTTATCCAGCCACTTCATCAACGTGGGATCGCTCTCCTCCAGGGTGTCAAAGGGCATGACGATGGGACCACAAAGGCGTATCTGCTCTGGAATGACAGTGTACGGCAAGTCAATTTCACGAAGCGAAGGACAGATATATGTCACTCCACGGCACGGTTGGTCGCTGAAGAGCGGTTGGAATCCAAGGGCTTTCCGTGCGGCTTGAACTTGTTGTAGATTCGGTCCCGTCACATATCGCATGATGAGTCGGATACCGAGATAGATATTGAGAGGAATTTGCCACCACTTGAGAGGGTATGCAAACCCCGAGGACAAACTAAACCGGATGAACCATCAGTTGAGCTGAAAAGGCAAGGAGAGGTTTCGGGACGCACGCAGGATATTTCCACAGAATCGCCATGTTGGGTTGCACGTTTATTGCGACCTCCATGAGGGAATTCGGCAGCGTGACCATGAACTTTTGGTTCAAAAGTCTGCAGGCGTCCATCGCAAAATAGAAAACCAACTCTATCACGACCATGTTCGGTTTGACGGTCAGGATGATCTCCTTGGAGCTTTCGATGGCTGCAACATACTCGTCCTTGTCCCAGGGAAGGCACATGGCATCTATCTTTGCGTAACTTTCCAATGCACCCCGCACACCAGGAGGGTGGGGCATGTTGGCATCGGTTACGCCACGCTGTTTGATACGTTCCCAGTGCGGAACGAGGCCCTTGCACTCGTGAAAGGTAATGGATCCCGTGGACTTGCTGCTAGAACCCGAGGTTTGGCGAACGACGAGTTCTTGAAGACGCAAGACACGATTTCTGAGAGGAGGACAAGACGCGACGTGGACGATTGCGCCTGCAAGCGCGAGCTCGTACGCAGTGGCTAGGTTTACATTAGCTTGGCCATACTCTGAGTTTGTGAAGATGAGCACAGTCGGGATGGAGGTCATGGCAAGGATTAGTACTGCTGCTACTGCGTGAGGCGGGACGAGGAGGGGAGGCAAAAGAAGCGAACTTTATCAAAGACCATTTCATCTGAGCGGAACCGACCACGACTCGGACGTCGACCGACTAACTTGCAGAACCGTCGGAAGTCTGAGCCAATCTGCCGAACGAACTTATGTACCGCCGTACCGGGTACTATTTCCTTTTTTGTGTAAATTTGCTAACCAGCTCACTTACCAAAGAGAGTCGAAGTCGACAAAGTTGACAAGTCCATTTTTCCCGCTTACGACCACTGTCGTTATGAATAGCTCCACAAAAATCCGGGCTAGGCAGAGGAAAACGCCAATTTTTTAATATGGTCCAAATCCCATGCGCGTTATGAGGTCTTGGAATCAATCATGGTTCGTCCTGGTTGTACTTACCGGAGGACAGCGACTCGGAGCGAGAAAGTAATCGTGTAAGGTTTTGAATACAAAATTTTCAAGAAGCGAACTATACTAACGTCATAACACAGTCTTTCAGTTCGGATACTTAGCCGGTCGAATGATCGGTTCAAAGCAGCCCGAGCGAAATGGACCGTCCGTCCAATCGGAGAACCCCATGAAGGAGACGTCAAGCGATAACGTTACAAGCCAACTTGCTGATTCGGATGAGTCGGATGAGATTTTATACTTCCCAATTTCCTACTCTCTCACTCAGTAATCCCTCCCGTCCGACATGAGTTCTCCACCCAACGTTCTCATCTTCACATACCCAGAGCATGGCCAAGCCAACGTGAACTTGGCAACTGCGTACGAGCTCGCGCTTGCAGGCGTGAATGTCCACATTGCGTCCTTTGCACCTCTCAAAGCCCGCGTCCTGCGCCTTCAAGAGCTTATCGTCCGCCATGCTTCCCGTTCCAACAGTAAACCCATGGGCTCTGTCGTCTTTCATGAGTGCAAGGGCATCACACCTTACATGCAAGCTGCCGCAGAGCGCGGCATGACTCCTGCCAACCTTCCTCACTCGCACGGCGTGCAGGGCGCGGTGGAAAGTTACTCCAAGTTACTTGTCATGGCCTTTCCCTGGACCAAAGAAAGTTATCTCGAGGCTATCGAATGCATCAAGGAAATCGTCACGACCATCAAGCCAGACGTGGTAGTGATAGACATGATCTTCTATTACGCGCTGGACGCCTGCAGACTCCTGAACCAGAAGTTCATGGTCATACTGCCAACGTCCATCAAGGATGTCGCAATAAACTTGCAACCACACTTGACGCAACTGTGGAAATATCCTGCGTTCGTCTCGAATGCTTCTGACAGACTCTGCGCCAGCTAATCTCTATTCGTGTGTAGTTTATCGTCGGGGTTTGCATTCCCTCTCAAGTGGTGGCAGATATTCGTCAATATCTATCTCGTCATCAAACTCGTTATACATTTCTTGACTACGCCCAAATTCAAACAAGTTCAGGCCCTACGTGGAACCCTTGGGTTCAAACCTATGTTTAGCGACCAACCCTACCCCGGAGTGACGTACATCTGTCCTGCACTCGTTGAAACCGACCTGCCTTACGCAGTTATCCCGGAGCAATTACGTTTATGCGGACCTATCGTTTTGCCCTTCGATCCCTTGGAGCAGAGCGATTCAGCGTTGGCGGAGTGGTTGGACAATGGCCCAACTGTGATGATCAACTTAGGCTCGCACGCAGTTTCCGACGTCAAGTTAGCCCGGGAGGTTGCCAGCGCTATTCGTATATTGCTCAGTTACCACGACCGAAAACGATCCAGCAGGATTCAAGTAATCTGGAAGGTGAAGGCGAGTGAAGACACTCATGCGGTCATCAAAGGGATCATTGGTAATGAGATGAACGAAGGAAGGGTGAAGGTGGTTGCTTGGTTGGATGCCGAGCCCATTGCAATATTGCAGCATCCAAACCTTGTTTGCACGGTCCATCATGGAGGGGCAAATTCGTTCTACGAAGGCATCTTGTGAGATTTTCCTTCATTTTTCTGTCTTTGGATTCGAGCTCATTACCATTGGGCAGGTCCGGCGTACCACACATCGTCCTCCCCGCATGGCTTGACACGTTTGACTACGCAACGCGTGTCGAGTACTTGAACATCGGCATTTTTGCGAGCAAAAGTAGTGCACCAGGTGTTCGGGCTGAGGAACTCGGTCAGGCGCTCGTGAGGGTAACAGGGGATGGCGTGGAAGCGACAAAGTTCAAAGCGACGGCAAAACGGTTTAAAGATCTTTGCAGGACGAAAGGGAACGGACGGGAACTTTCGGCGTCAGTTATCTTGAAGGAGATTGGCGTGAGGAGATGAGATACGAGTCGCGATTCTCGAATCACTGGTAGGTATGTAGTATCACGTATGCTGGGTCTTGCATAGTTAGAATAGTAGTTTACACCGATCCAAGTTACGACAAGATTTGTTTTGGTCACATTGAGATCAAAGGGAACGATTTATTATTGAACTTTGCTGGAGCGATGATCCAAGCTTCGTTGATTCCAGGCTTCGCGAAGAGTAGGAATGAGTGTCTGAAGGGTTTGCCTACATTCATACCATACCGGGACTCTATGGCAGGATTCCGTCGGAATCAGGCTTCAATGTTTCAAGCCTCAAAGCTTCCGAATATCTCACTGTCGCGCGCATAAGTAGTAACAAATTCGGCTCCATGGCTGATGCATGATGAGTCTACAAGGAGGTTCTATAAACGGACCCGTTGAACAATATGGTTTGAAACGTTAGTGGTGGTCCGCCAACTCTCCATTGGAGGTGAGCTCAGCGGGCTCGGACAGTTGTAAAAGCAAGGTCGGTCGGGTTGTTATGTAAGCTTACGCCTCGCACCAACGGCACTGTTGTCACTCTTACCGACTGTGCTCGCGATCTGGTTCGGATTGAGTCATTTCCTCGACGACTCTCACTGATCGTAATCATAATGACCTTGTGTCGGCCCGGTCAGGAAACGAACGAGAACCGAACTGCGCTGGAACTTTGATAACGGTCGAGTGCGTTCTGCACGGATACACTATTCGCTCCCTAGGCGGCCACACCGATTTTTTTTTAGTTGGATCCAATATATCATTATTCAGGTGGGTCGTAAATTGCTCAGAGCTCTCCTCTCCCCGACAATCCGTGGTCCATCCCGCCCGCCATGAGTCCCCTTCCTACCGTGCTCATCTTCACGTACCCGGAGTATGGCCAAGCTAACGTGAACCTCGCAACTTCGTACGAACTTGTTCTTGCAGGCGTGCCCGTCCACATCGCGTCTTTCGCATCGCTCAGAAACCGCGTCTCACGCTTCGAAGAGTTCATCGCCCGTCACGCAGCACGTTCCAACAGCAAGCCCGCGGGTTCTGTTACATTTCATGAATGCAAGGGCTTCACACCATATGGGGAAGCCATTGGGAAGCGCGGACTGAGCGCGGCTGATGCTCCGCACCCTCCTGGTGTGTCAGGTGCGTTGGGATGCTACCCACAACTAGATGTCTACTTTGTCCCTTGGGGACAGGAAGAGTATCGTGCGGCCATCGAGGGCTGTAAGGAGGTCATCGCAAACGTCAAACCGGACCTGGCGGTCATAGATACATTATTCTATCCGGCGCAGGATGCATGTAGTTTGGTGGGCCAAAAGTTCATGATGATGTCGCCAAATTCCATCAAGGATATCGCGATGAGCGTGCAGCCCAACTTGGCGCCTCTGTGGAAATATCCTGCGTGCGTCGGGCATTTTTATGTTGGAGACATCTTCGAGTCGACTGATATTCATTCCACCAGCATGTCATCTGGATTTCCGTTCCCACTCAAGTGGTGGCAGATTCCCCTCAACATCTATCTCAACGTCCGACTCATCATGCATATAACTACTTTGGAGCAGCTCAAACAGATAGAAAATCTACGCAAATCCCTCGGACTCAGATCTATATTCTCTCTACCTTACCCTGGAGTAAAGTATATCACTCCTGCACTCGTCGAAACCGACTTCTCCCTTGTGATTCCTGAGGAGATACGACCATGTGGACCTATCGTCATGCCCTTTGATCCGTTGGAGGAGATTGACCCGGCGCTGATGAAGTGGTTGGACAACGGTTCAACTGTGATGATCAACCTTGGTTCGCACATCCTCGCCGACGCGAATTTCGCGAGGGAGATGGCTGGTGCAATCCGTATATTGCTCGACTCCCACGACCGAAACCGATTAGGCAACATCCAGGTACTCTGGAAGGTCAAGGCCAACGGAGAAATTCAATCAGTGATAGAGGAGATCGTTGGGAAGGAGATGAAAGAAGGCAAGGTGAAGGTGGTAGCCTGGTTGGAGGCTGAGCCTGTCGCGATATTGCAGCATCCAAACTTGGTTTGTACGGTTCATCATGGAGGTGCAAATTCGTTCTACGAGGGTGTCTTGTGAGATTTTTGATTTACCGTCTCTGGGGAGTATTTGAACTTACGATTTTTGGGCAGGTCTGGTCTGCCACATATCGTTCTTCCCGTCTGGTTCGACACGTACGATTATGCGGCACGCATTGAGTACCTGGGCATCGGCATCTATGCGAGTAAAACGAGCGCACCAAATGTTCTGGCGGTGGAGTTGGGACCAGCGCTTGTGAGGATAACTGGGGACAGCGACGAAGCGGCCAAGTTTAGGGTAGCAGCAAAACGTTTGAAGGAACTTTGCCGTGCAAAAGGGAACGGGCGGGAACTGTCGGCGGCGGCTATCTTGGAAGAGGCCAGCGCCGTTGTCACAGGAAAATGAGATGCTGCTTTTGATTCTCGAACTCGGTTAACGGATAGTAATGTGTTGCTTGCTAACGTAGTACTAGTAACAAATGTCCAAATCCTGATCCAGTTCCTGGGATGCGGAAAATATTACAACAATAAGGAGTGACAGTGAGATGATACAGAAACAAATGAATGAGGTGTGGAGATGGAGATACGAGATACAACCATTTCCCTTGGTAGCTTTGTGTCTTAATCAATGAGCTCCGTTCCTTCCGGACCAAGACGCCGACGAAATGGTTGGTTGTGTGTAGGTGGTGAGACTGCATCAGTTTCACCGTGATCAGACAAATCTATGCTCTCGTCTTCATACCCGCATTCGGAGAAAGCGCGTTCCTCTTCCATAAGACGCTTCTTTTCTTCAAGAAGCTTGGCGATTTGAGCCCGTGCGATCTTCTCTTCCTGCTCCTTCTGTAGGAGCTCCACTTGCTCCCTCGAAAGGTTGGCGGTCGACCCTACCGGGTGGTGGAGGACGATCCGGACAGCACCCCCGTTCAGATCCGTCAGAACGCCGCCATTTTTCTCATACAGGCAACGAATACCCTTGTCCCCAATGCGCGGGGGACTAGCCTGTAGGGGCCTGAGCTTCTTGACGGGAGTCTTGATGACAGACCCGGCGTCGAAAGGATGAAGGGGCATGGGGGTGTGAGGGAACAGGGGGCGATGCATAACAGCCTGAGGGGTAACGCCGCGCTCAGGTTCGTCGACGATCATCTGTACAGTCGCTTCCTCGTATTCGTCGACCTCGATGTCATCGTCCTGATAGTGCCAACGCAGATGAATACCCTCTCCCGTCTCCGACACGGCAACGGTGGTCATGATCCCATATGCGTCTCTGCACGCGAGCCATGGGGTGCCTTTTCCGCCACTGGCGTTGCGTTCTGTGTCCTGCGCCTGCGCATGAACTGTGGTCGGTCCCTTTTGGATCGAAGAGGGTGGAAGAGGGGACCGTCCGTAAACGCTGTTGCGGGTGGAGCGACCCGGAGAAGATTTGGCCATGCTACGCGTCTGGGGTGCCATGTTCAAGATTCCTGAAACGTCGTTCAGCACGACGAGTGGCGGATCAGAAAGACACGAGTACCCACCAGTGGATGATTCGAACGAATAGAGAGAACTTGGTGGGTGTTAGTAGTACTTGGGGGTTCGTGGGGTTGTCTTCAGCTCTGTTTAAATAAATTCTTGGCTGACGATGTTCGCTTTGACAATTCAGGAGGCTATTGTGGACGTCTGAAAGGCTCTCCATTGTGCGTGGACGCTTTGTCCTTATAACTGGCGACCGGTATCCCTTCCGGTCAGGGGTATTCCCGTATGTGGCGGCCAAGCGACGCGCCTGGACACACAGCCTTGTGCGCCACGCTGGGTTGGCCGTACATCCAACGCTTTGACTCCTCGTGAGTATCATTGCTGTGGAACGGAACCTGACACGCCACCCAATGGACACCCACCTAAAGGGGACATGGCCGCCTTCACGATCGCGAGTCACCGACACGGTGCAAACGGCCGATCGTTGCGCTCGTTGCTGGTGCACAATATGTGACTCTGAACGACTCGTCGCTACTTAGCACCGCCACTCTAGTTCTACCGGCCCGGCGGTAGCAAGCAAAGTCGCTGTCCCACATCGCTTCTTTCACCTCGATCGCTTTGGCATGTGAGTGCTTGTTCACGACTCGGTAAGCGGCTGACCTCTGATTGACGGATTGCGCTCGCTTCTAGATATACACAAGATGTGGACTCTGTCGGAGTTTTCGAACAATGGTAGTATCTGCTTGTGGACCCATTCTTCAAGTGTGGACACGACGCTTGACAAACACAAATGGTCAGACTGTCCAGTCTTCGAAAGCTGGGGCTGGGGGTGATATAAGATGTGGAGGCATCGTCCACGTGTAAAGTCCGTCAACCCACCGTCCAACGTCAAGTCATTTCATCCCATCGCTCCTCCATCGCCTAGTGAGTCACACCCCTCTTACACTTCTCCCTCTCACCGTTTTAGTTTTCTCCAATAGGCTTCTCGAACATGTTTACTCGACCTCGTTTCTCCCATCCTTACAAGGCATCCCCTGCTGGCTTCAGGATTGCGGACTATCTCGCTCGGAAGCCGTGCTTCAACTTATTTACCGGCCTCAACTTCAACACTCGTTTTCCCATTCCTACCCCTTTCAACAGTCCTACCAAAGGCTGTCTCTCAGAAGATGACGCCCCTCCTACCATACGCCTCGCCGACCAATTCGTGCGTGATGGTTTTGGGACTCCAGAGCGTCCGTCCACCCCGACCCCCGATCATGTCCGGAATATGACTTCCAAGGTCGACAACATGCCTTCCCAGGATCCCCCGCCGAACTTACCTCGCCCCAAGGTCAAGCACGGGCGCAAACATCTCTCGTTTACCAAAAGTGGTCATATTCGTCCCGATACTCTGCCTCCTCACCGCCGTGCTCAGCAGCTGAAAGAGAAACGGGACGTGGCGCGCAAGAGGATCTTCCAGCGTCACGGGCGCCGTACGGTGCGAGCTCCCAGGGGGTTAGCCAATCTGCGAAAGGAGGCCGAGACGCTTATGGAACCTCAACATATGAATGAACAGGACAAGATTTTCTTGCAGCAGCTGAGGAAGCTTCAGCTCGATGACGAGTTTCAACTCGGCATCGAACAATGTCGCCAGCGAATGTTCCGAGCCGCGGACGAGTCGATGGAACGGAAACGAGCACACAAGCAGAGAGATGAGGAAGCTGAGAAGCTGTGGGAGGAGACTCAGGGTAACGACGCCAAGGAGGAACAGGAGAGGTTGGTGGCCGAATTTGTACGCGCGAAAGAGGAGGAGATGGCGGCCCATGACCGACAGAACGAGGAGGCAGCCATGCGTGCTGACGAGGAACGGCAACGCGCCCACGATGCAATGGAGCGTAAGATCCGGGAAGAACAAGAGCACTTTTTCCGACAGGAGATGGCGCGCAGGGCAAAAGAAGAGGAAGAGCGCCGAAGACGGGAGGAAGAGCAGCGCCGAATCAAAGAGGAATGGGAACGCCGAGTACAGGAGGAAAGGAAACGCCGCCTTCAGGAGGAAATGGAGCGCGTGCGCAGGGAAGCTCGTCAACAGTTCCTTCGTGAGCAGAGGGAGCGCCAGCAAGGCGAGGAGTGGGAACGCCTGCTTCGAGAGGATAGAGAGCGCAAGTTGCGAGAAGAAATCGAACGGATGCGCAGGGAAGCTCAGGAGCGGGAACGTTTCGCAAGAGAGGAACAACGGGCCCGCTTACTCGCCGAAGAGGCTCGTCGCGTCGCTCTGGAAGAACAAGTCCGTCAGCACTTTGCCCTGTACGAGGGCAAGTGGACCGAGCTTCGGTCGAACAACTCCATCCCCCCTATCAATGTTCCGGAGATACCCTGGCCGGTGTTTTGCGTTATTTCTTCTGCGGACCAGATCACCTACGAGGACGTTCGTTCGTTCCTTTTCCACCCCCAAAGACCTGGCGTCGAAGGGAAAACTGCAAGAGACAAGGTGAAGTCGGAGGTGTTGCGTTTCCACCCGGATAAATTCAACGCGCGTGTCATACCCAAAATCCAGCCGGCACAGCAGCAAATCGCACAAGAGATTGCTGGCACAGTTGCAAGGATACTGACGAGAATCCTAACGGAAGAAGAGAAGAAGTAATTATTCCATAAGTGACTTGAACGTTATCATAGTATATCACACCGCACTCGTTTGTCTAATAAAAATTGGTCTCACTACAGTTACGGACTCATCGCGGCATTGATCACACCTGTGGCGGCCTCGCCCTCTGAGAATTCGCACAACGATATCAATCTTGAAGAGATAAGTTCCGCTGATGCAGTTCCGAAATCGAAACTTGATGGCTCTGCTACAGCAGTATGGAGGCTGTCAGGCAGAGCCCGGCAGTACCTCGGATATTGAGTAATGATGAATATCTCCAAGCGTCAACCCAATAGCCTGCGTTGTGAGTTCACCGCCCCGCGGCGGTGGGGCTTGTTGATGTTGATAGATATGGTCTCGAAGCCCAAGTTCGCCGACAACCGGCGGCGGCGTAACGACGGCCAACTTTTGCCCGGATCATGTGTAGTAATGGTGACCATCCGACGGGACGAAATGCATGCATAATCAAATACGTACGATGCTCGAAGTGTACAGTATAGCTTGGTCAATCCCCATTCGTTCAGGCCCGCTGAGCTGCGACAAGAAGGCATTGAGACACAGCAGGGCAGGTTGGAATGTTCTACGCACCTTCTCCAGTAACACATCCCGACCTCTGAGTGTGCAATGACTTACTACGGACGAAAAGCGGAAACTTTGGTGCAAGTTCGCCGTGTGACCCCACGTGGCACTGGCCCTGATCTAAGTTCATGCCAAAATACTTCGACGAAAAAAAAAACGTGGTGCACAAGTTATGGAAGAGGCTCTTTGATACATCAAATAACTTAAGTAAAACGTACCCCAGCGGAGGAATGAAAATATATGCCCAACGTTACACGTTCTCCTCCCCACACTTCCGCCCAAAAGTTCTCCAACACCAACTGCCCGCGACCGAATAGTAGTAAAAGCATCAAGACATATCATAGCAATCGGGGAGAAGATAGACTAGACCGAGTAACAACGACGAGACAAGATTAGAATTATCCGAGTAAGTTACTCGTGCTGGACCTGCAGCGTTCGTGACGAAAATACGATATACAGAAACGTAGAACACTGGGAATAATAAAAAAGTGCGGCAGATATCACGAAAGCGAGCATCAATAGTCAAAAGAACCAGACAAAAGAAAAGAAAAGAAAAAACGGAATTCCAAAACATACACGTCAAAAGACTCTAGTAGAGCCTGAGCTTTGCCCTCTCGAGGGAGGGGACATCCAACTCTCCATCTTGGGCCATTGTCCGGTGAGTGCGGCTCTATCGAAGACCGAAGTCTGCTGCGCGCGGTTCTCAGAGTCATCCGTGGGCAGATTCATCTTCTTGCCCCTTCCTCGTTCCCAAAGACTTGCTTCGGCTCGCGTACTTTCAGAGGGCATGACTCGAGACTCCTCCGCTGCGCCAGCCCAGGCGGGTACGTCTTCTCCACTGATCGCGTATTGCATCCACACGTTGCTCGCCAGTTCTTCGTCTCCCTCCCCATACTCCTCCTCTTCATCACTGTCCCCGACGACAGCAGGAGTCCATCGGACATGTTTTTCGTTCTGCTCGGTAGTTTCGGGGACGGCCAGCACCTCCGGCTCAGCTTTGGATTGGCCAGCCATGAAGTCAGCCCAGTAGCTGATGTTTTCCGGTTTGAACCATGCGCTCGCATCGCCCTCCTCTTCCTCTTCCTCCTCTTCCTCCTCATTTGCATCCTCCGATCCAGCGAATTGCATACGAGGCATTGTGCTGTGACTTGTAGCCGTCCCTGGCCAATAGTCTTCGGGATCCGGAACAGCTTCCACGCGAACGGACTTGGGCGTGGCACCGCGGCGTGGCTCGGCTTGCTGCTGCGTAACCTTTGCCTTCTTCGATGACTGCGAGGTGGTGACAACACTAGGCGTGGCAGCGGACACGCCCCACGCGGACTTGGCCTTGTTCGCCCGTGCGGGCGTGGGCGCAGGACTCCGCTCGAACTCGTCCTCTTGCTCCTCCGAAATAGCAATCTTCACCTGCGGCTTCAAAGTAGGCTTAACGGGCAGAGCAGTCTTCTTGCCCCACGCTGGCGTCACTGGAGGTGGTAGAGTAGGTTCCGGTTCGCTCTCCTCGATCACAGGAGGTGCGTATTTGGGCTTCTCGTTCACGGAACCCCATGCCCCTTTCGTCGCCTTCGGTTTCGAAGAGGGTGGTGGGGAGATGATTGGGTCAGCGTCGACATCTGGCTCCTCGGTAATCATCACTCTCTTTCCTTTCTTTCCCGCAGGAGTGGATTTCTTTGAATTGACGTTAGCCTTGGGGGGCGTGGGAGCTGTCTTGGGGATGAAATCAAAGTCTACCTCCTCCTCGACCGTCACGCTGAACCTGGGTGTAGGCGCAGAGATGGAAGAAGACGCTGTACCCCAAGCGGTCTTGGCAATGTCAGCGGCTGCATCCCACAGAGTGGGCGCAAGGGGTGGGGGTTCTGCCTCCATCTCCGGCTCCTCAATGGTCACAACTGGTCTTGTCGGAGGAAGCTGCGCTGCTGCTTGTCCCTTCTTGCCTTTCTTGCCCTTGCCGGTAGCGGGCGGCACTTGCACAGGTTCAGGCGTACGGGCAGCAGGACTCTCGGCGAAGCTGACGGTTATATGAGGTATGTCATGCTCCTGCGACCGGGAACTGTTGGACTTCTTCATGATGCTCGGGGGCTGTAAAGTGCTCTTTCCATTACTCTTGGGTTGCCCCTGATTGGCGAACAGGGCGGCAGCATTAGAAAATACAGCCTCGTTCGAAGAAACTTGGGCGGGAGTCAATCCTGCAGCACCAGGCCTCCCTTGAGCCATCATCGCCATAGCATTCGCAAAGATCGCTTCGTTTGCAGAAGCTTCGCCCTGGGAAAGCTGTGAAAGAGTACTGTTGGATTTCGAGATGATGCTCGGCGGTTCGAGCCTCGTGGAAGTTGCGACAGGAGGGTGAGATATAGAAATATTTTCTTTTTGGTGAGTGACTTTGCCGGGTCGTTCTTGAACAGACGGTTTGTCAGGTCCTGGCTTGAATGGATTCGACCTGACCCCGGGGTCGACCTGGTTTTGCGCACCAAATCGTCGCTGAGTGAGGTGTTGCTGAAGCTCCTCTAGCCGTCTCTCTCGTTCCTCTGCACAAAGCTTCTTGCGTTCCTCCTCCTTTTGCTCACGGAGGTGCACCATGCACGACTCGTGCTCCTGCACGGCTCGGGCACGACTCTCCTTCGTACCCTTGCCAGCCAGAAGCGTTTCGAAGAGTTTGATCTCGACCTCAGCAGCCTCAGCATGGAACTGATAGATCATCTGGATACGAAGACTAATCTTATATTGCTGATATTCGTCTGCCATCTTGGACTTGAGAAGCTCCTTGTCCAAGGGATCAGGCTCCTCCTCCGCGATCATGGGTCCAATGTAACGTTTACCGAGTGGCAGGTTCTCCGTGTTTGTTGGAGGAGAGAACTTAGTGGATGGGTTTGGTGGTGAGTATTGAGGAGAGGCAGTCTTAAAGGGAGGGGAGGATAAATTAGAGACTGCGGAGACTTGACGAGATATGTTGTCCGTCGCGCGGGGACGAGCGCTCAGGGTCTGAGCGGGCATGGCTGCGGGTGGAGACGGGGCGGCAGTGGCGGAAGGGGGCTTGGCGGACTGACCCGGAGGCTGCTGCGTGACAATCCCGGCTTCCGAAGCCCAGTTCTGGAAGCTTAATGTGCCACCCACGCATGCGCTCACAGGCTCAGCCGAGCGTCCCGCATTAGATGGGCCAAGCGTTGCAAGGTGATCCTGGGAGGATTGGAAGTATGAGCCGTGATAGCGTGAGACGACACGAGGACTCACCATCGAAAGAGCAGGTAAATTTTTGGTTGGATTAAGTGGTGTCATAGTATCAACGAAGAAGGATGTTGGATTAACGAATTCGAAATTTCCCCTGATCGGGGTGGGTGGAATGGACTGTTTCGAAGAGGAGGCAAGGGAGGACGGGGGTAAAAAGGGAGTGCCTTTGTATTGCGGCTCTTCGACGATGCTCTCTTCTTCCTCGATAGAGGAAAGGTCGACAGAGACGTCGTCCTCCATGTCTTCGACGTCGGCGAAGAAGCCGACAAAGACACTCATAACAGCCTGCTGTTCTTCACCGCACATGTCGTCCCATTGATCTTCGCAGAGCTGGGCGAGTTCGAGACGACGTTCCCACTCAACGCGGGCAGGCTGTGCCAGTTGCTGTGCTATCGAGTCGAGCTTCTCGAAAAGCTCCATCTCGCGCAGCTTTTGAGTTTCCTTGGGGGTCCCGAGATCCTTGTACTTGATGAGGATATCTCTTTGGAGTTTTTCGACGAGTTTTCTCTTGCGTGGCTCGTACCACGCGTCGATGAACTTGGACCATTCCTTGCGCACCTTTGCCCCACCCGTTTCGACGGGCTGTGGCAGCGGGGGAGGGGGAGGAAGAATGGGAGCGAGGGCTGGGGGTGGGGCTGGGGTGGAAGCCGGAATAGGTTTTGATGATAATGATGGTTTGGGCGGATCGGGCGGAGCCGCCTTGGGGGCAGGGGCCGCTTTGGCCTGTGCGCCGCGACGCTTTGGAGGCATGGAAGGGGCAGCGTTGGGTGGGGTGCTAGGGTAAAGAAATTTACGACGCTACAAATTTGGGAGGAGTAGAGGAGTAGAAGAAATAACTGGTTAGATGAGTGACTCGTTGCATCGGGTCGCGTGGTGCAACTAATGATCTGTTCCCAAATACGATGTTATCAGCAGCACGATCGGTCCATGATAGGAACTTGATCCTGTACGCGCAATGGAACAATTCGGAACGCGATGATGCGGAAAAAAAAGAAAAAAGTCGGGCCGTGTTAGTACGATGTGTTTGACGGGAAAGAGGGTCCAAGACAGACGTGAAACGAGGTTAGAAAGACATACTGATTTTTTTTGAGTGAGTAAGGGGTTGTATACGTTAGTAGTGCGGTGATACTAACGAGACAAGGAGGGAACAAGTCAAGGGAAGATCACAAGAAAAGAGCGTCCCATCCGATGACTTGATCAGCCTCGCGGTCGCCTCGAGGCAGCCCCCTTTTAGGCAACCCGCCTCTGCACCGCCTCTCGTCCTGTTCCTGCTCGTTTCACTAACTCATCCCAACCGAACAGTGTACGGCGGTGCGTAGCAAGCACTTGGGCGCTGCTCCGAGAGAGTGAATCATCATCACACAAGATAAGATAGGAAGGTCGCGCCCAGTCTCCAACTTGGACAGGGTCCACTTTCTCATCCAGAAATAAATATCGATTAACACAACATGGAGAGCGCAAGGTCTAAAGAAGGCCTCCGATATGACTGTCCCCTGTAAATTGGCCTTAAAGATATCGTGAGCCGTTGACACGCAGCCTGTCAGATAAGCCAGTAAATGGACTCGAGATCCTGTAAATACCACCACAGGGCACGCAGGATGCCGTTCTGCCGAAGGCGTTCCGTGTCGTCACCACAGCTTTCCCAAGGAGAAGAAGACGACACATGCTTTCGCTAGATGTGACTTGGCACCATCGTCAACGACAACCGTGATACAGCCACATAGGAGGTGCAAATGACACTTTACCAAGCACACTCGCCTGGCCGGCTACAGGCCTATGCATGCACTGTGGTGCAGTCACTGCGGCCAGAAATTTACGTTTGATGAAGTGCTCGATAAATCTGTGTCCTTCAATTGGACGCCACCAAAAATTAGAGAAGCAAACGTGTATTTCTGTCCGAGGTCACGATGTGGCTTGACTCAAAACGTACAGCTTCGCAGTTGAGAATGACAGTAGCTTGGTGGAATTGAACGACAGTGAGCGGTCAACTGCTGACCCATTAAAGGAACGCCGTAAGAATGTCCTCGGGAGAAAGCAGCGGATATACATCCTTGTTCCAGAAGCCGGTCCAAGTTGGCAACGCCACGCATCAAATTGGCAGCCAGCTTGAAAAGTGCGAGCTCTTCGACGGAACGTGACGGGAAAGTGTCCTCGGAGAGCTCAGAGAAGAGAGTTTGGTCTAGCTGGAAAAGTCAGTCGCATGACAGCGCCCATGCAAATGAATGACAGAGAACCGCAGCCGCTCGCCCGTCGGAATGCCACCTCTGATAGATCGTAGTAGGACACTGTCGGACTGCCTCACTGATGGCGGTGGACAGCGCACACTGAGAGTTCCAGAGCCCGAGTCTCACGAACGTCGTTACACATTTGACCCAGCAACCCACGATCAACCCAATGCCAGTTCGTTTGGACCGAGCGTCTAGAACACTGGGCTGGGCTTTTGGCCGCGACTGTAAACGAAAAGAAACACGACTGCGAGGATGTACTCACTCTGAACGTTGAGAGTTTGGTTCCTGCGTGAGTCCCGGTCGCGTGAAAAGTGGAGTTGAATTTGGCAAGGAAGGCTGATTGAGCGAGCTCAAGTCACTTTCCTCCGACCCGCAAGAAAGAGACGCGACCAAGGTAAGGAACATCGACCTCTTATCGTGCGCAGGTCGACACACCGTGACTTGTCTCAAGGAACTGAGAGGTCGACAATCCGAAGCGATCAGCTCATGCATGCTCGCCAGTAGTCACCCTTCACCTTCAGGTTACCTTTTGCTCCTGATCGCGACGTGCATCGTCTCGTCTGCTTTATCCATCGACATCCGCACCTGCGGATGTGCGTTGTCGAGACCTTGCCAGTGAGTTCTCCTCATCTCGTGAACACACTAAAGCGGGTCCGTCGAGAAGCTTCTCTGGCGCGTGTACTGACACGAGGCAAACTTGCCATCACAGGCCCCGTCCTCGCTCCCATCTTTCCACTCCAGCCAACCTCTATACCCGACGGACACGCTCCATTTTTTCCAACTGCCCTGAATCATTCCTCCATCAATTGTCATTGTGCAACTCTAGCTCGCCCCACACCTCCACAGCACTTGCCCTGATCTCGTTGCTAATCTGCGCCCAGCGCTTACCACCTTGCTAGATGGCAACCCTAATGCAGAATTCTTCTCAGCCATCCAGCGCTCCGCTTCCTCCCGATCTCGAGCCCGACGATGAATGGAAGCAAATGCTCAAGGTGAACATCGAGGCGGGCCTCCGCTCCATGGTCGACGAGGCCAAACAGAAACTCAACGATGAGCTTGCCAAGGGAATCGTTGGCCCCGAAGAGCGCGAGCGCTTGACCGCTGACCATCTTGCGACCCTCAAAACCATCCGCCTACTGGCCGAGGAACAGTTCCGGATCGCACTCGAGAGAGAACGGCAGGAGCGACGGTGGGCTTCTGGCGAGCAGCTGGATCGAGCGTGGTCGGAAAGTATGATGAAGGAACAGCAGGCTATCCTAGATAGGATAGAGAGGGAGAAGAAGAACAAAGAATCCCCTCCAAGGCTTGCTGCAGCGTACACTTCCCCGTCTTCTTTTCAGCCTGACCCACCTCAGCCTCTGCCGCCGCCGCCTCCTCCTCCTCCTCCTCCTCCACCACCGCCGCCGCCGCCGCCTCCACCCCCACCTCCCGTCCAACGATTCCAACCTAAACCCGATCCTCCTCCAGAAAGCTCTGTGTCGACTCCACTCCAGCCCATACGCAGGACTGAGCGTGTTTCCCGAACTCCCACCCAGACGGCAGATTTCGAACGAGAGAGTGGTCCTTACTTTTCTCGCCCGGTGAGCCATGACCGCGACGACCTCGCTGCGTCTCCAGACGAGCCCCCCCTGTTTCGGTCCGGCAAGGTCCGTGCCGGATCCGTCACATCCATGGGTTCCTGGAAGCCACCGTCTGTGCTCGACATGGAAAGGTCCTTCCTCGAACGCTCCAAGCCCTTACCCATATACGATGAGCCCGATTCCATGCCGCGCAGCGCTCGTACGCCCACCGATCCGCCCGATCCAACGCGCAAAGAGAGCATTCGACGCAAACCGAGCATGAATACGAGGCCCATCGTGCAAGAGTTCTGGAAGCCGTCAATGACGCCCGAGCAGGACGCACAAATGTCTCGCACTTTCTCGCTCGCGAGACGGAGCAGCACCGCGAGCGCTACGTCGTCCTTCAAAGCGCCGTCCGTCCTTAGCGCCACATTCACCGACCCCCTCGATGCATTGTCCAGCAATATCGACCGGGAGCGATCGAGCATTCACTCCGTGGATCAAGAGTGGAACAGCATCGATCGGGCCCGGGAAAGGGAAAGAGAGCGTGAGAGAGCTGGAGGATACGTGCACGGCGACGATCGTTCGGTGCACAACGGCTCCCAGAGACTCGAGGACCGTTTTGGCTTTACCCAGTTCTCGCCCACCTCTCCGACTTCTGCGACACACACTCGGACCAGTGGGGAAAGCTCCCGCGTTCATCCCCCACCACCTTCCGCGAGCCGACCCATCCTCAACAAGAAGTCGTTCACGCTTGATGATGCGTTTCCGCAGTCTAGTTCTAACTCGAGGCAATGGAATTCGGTGTCTCGCTCTCCCTATGAGACTCGTTGGGATGGTTCGTCGCGTTCTCCCCAGACCCCAGAGGACGTAGCGCGGAGTTGGCAGTCTTCTCAACTACGAGGGCGGTTTTCCACGCAGGACATGCGGCACCACTATCAACAGGAGGGGAGTTACTATGGGTCTCGCCCTGTGCATACGCATCACGAGAACTTTGAGGACGGATCAGACGACGGATTCGATAATAGGAGTTGGCGGACTCGAGATTACAACGAACGACGGATACAGGAAATCGAAGAAGGGCTGCGCAAGCGGGAGGAGGCTGCGAGTAAGCGTGAGGAGGAGCTGGCGAAGAAAGCGGAAGACCTTAAACGTGAGGACGAGGACAGGAAAAAGAGGATAGAAGAACAGAAGCGCGAGGAAGAGGTTCGGATATTAGAAGAAGAGGCCAGGCAGAGGGAGGACGATGAGACTGAGCGCAAGGAGGCTGAACTGCGGAGAAAGGAGGAAGAAGCCGATCGGAAAGAAAGGGAGGCTGCGGTGAGAGAGGAAGAGGCTAAGAAAAAGGAGCAGGAGGCAAGGAAAAAAGAACAGGAGGCCAGGAAAAAAGAACAGGAGGCCAAGAAGAAAGAAAGAGAGGCTCGGCTCAAGGAAGAGGAGGCTAGACGGAAAGAGGAGGAGGTGAAGAGGAAGGAAAGGGAGGCGAATTCGAGAGAGATGGAGGCCAGACGGAAGGAAGAAGATGCCAGACGAAAGGAGGAAGAGGTCAGGATAATGGAAGAGGGGGCGAGGCGCAAAGAGTTCGAGGCAAGGCGTAAGCAGGAGGAAGCAGAACGAAAGGAACAGGAGGCACGACGCAGAACAGAGGAAGCCAGTCTTAAAGCGGAACAAGCGCGGAAGAAAGAGGAGGAGCTGCGCAAACGGGAGGAGGAACTAAGACGCAGGGAGGAAGACCTCAATCGCAGGGAGGCAGAGATGCGCCGTAAGGAGGACGGCAAAACGCAGGAGGAATTTCGGAAACGGGAGGAAGAGATTCGCCGTCAGCGAGCCGAGGACAAGAAGAAACAAGAGGTCTGGGAGACTTGGCCCCCGGAGACATTTCGACCCACACCTTCTCCTCAGACGCCTAGTTCTTCGAGCCCCTGGCCAATCCCGAACCGCAATGATCGTAGCACGCCGGCCGCAACGAGTCCACCCTTTGATCGATCCAGTACGAGCGCCTCTGGCCGTAACAATCCCACAAGCACAAGTGGCTGGTCGTCGACTTCCACGCGACCCAGTTCCACGACCAGTTCTACGACTAGTGCCGGTGCCCAACCACCGAGTACTCCCAAACCGCCAGGACCGGCTACGCCGACGCCGAAACCTCCGACCAGTGGCACTCCAACTGCACCGCTCACAGAGGCTGAGTTTCATCGGCGACAGGCTGAGCAGGCTCAACAACGCGAAGAGCAGTTTAGGCGCGAACAAGCGAGGTTGGCCATGCTGGAACACGAAAGGCAAACAAAGTCGGGTAGAACGATGTCCAAAGAGGAGGTTACGAAGCTGTTCGAGTCTCACCGTGGCCAGTGGGACAAGATCCAGACCATGGGGTCGCTGATATGGGAGGACTTCCCGTGGCCCATGTATAAGCGACCGAAAGGTCCGGACGACCTAACTTCGCCTGCCATCACCGCATATATGCTGTCCCCGATCCACCCTCAGGACAGAGCCACGAAAGAGCGCATCAAAGACAACATCCGGAGATGGCATCCCGATCGCTTCAACTCTCAGCTCCTTCCGAAGGTCAAAGAGAGCGAAAGGGAACGAGTCTCTGAGGGCGCCGGATCTGTGGCGAGGATACTCAATGACCTCTTGCGCATGCACTCACAAGACGCATCCTGACCAGAAAGGAGTGAGTGTCCAACGTATACTACGAACTTGGGAGTGGCTGGACTCACCTCGTCGAACGACTATAGCTAAACGATCATGCACTATGATACCCATATCAATCTTCATCCTGTATGCATATTTCAGTACCCAGGACACGTCAGCTATTACACCTTGTGGAGGAATGTTGTACTATAGGTTGGGCATGGTCGTGGCGTTCTCCGAACTTTCATGTACGCGGTGCTTTGTTGTCACTGTCATTGCCCTAGGAATAAAACAAGTATTTGGTTCCGATGGCTTTTGAGTTGGTATCTACGTATACGAGACAAATGGAGGGTTTGAAGCTTGGAGTTCAAAGACAAAATGAGCTTATAACGATATGCTTCGGTGGATGCCGACATGGACACGGCGTCGCCGACTCGGAGGTTGTCACACTTAGTGAAAACCAAGTACGCGCCGATTATCTTGTCATGAAGCTAATCGGTCTCAAGCTGTCGTCAGCAGAATCGCTTGCGCTCGAACTTGTCGACTTCGAGGGAGCCAATGATGGGTTCGATTGGATCCGAGAAGAGCGGAGCGGAAAGCAGTACCGCACCCGGATACAAACAAGGAAACAATACCATCTCTCTAGGAGGAATTATTAGAACGATTCAAGCTGTTTTATAGTCGTTTGCAGCTGTTGATACAAGTGCGTCATTTCATCTCGAGCGTCGCCATGTCTCCAAGCGAGAATTTTCCAGGCACCAAAAGCATACAGTGTTCCCCGTCCAGAGGATGTGCCCAGGCTTATCTATCAAAAAGAAGGGTTCTGAGATTCCAGCCTCCCCCAATGGTTGCTTGTTTCGGAAGATACTTAAACCCGTTGGTAAGCCGGAGGTGGGGGGTTATGAAGGCAATGCAATAGATTGCGAGCGTTTTTTCTTTCCAATTACTACTTACATATCAAAGCTTCGGGCTCGACCTACCATTTACCATGGATTCCCTTCCCTCCGTGCTCATCTTTACATTCCCGGAGCACGGCCAAGTCAACGTAAACCTTGCAACTTCATACGAGCTCGCGCTGGCTGGCGTGAATGTTCACATTGCCTCTTTCGAACCTCTCAAAGCCCGCGTCTTACAACTGCAGGAGCTCGTTGTTCGCCACGCTTCCCGTTCTGGTGGCAAATCCATGGGTTCCGTGACCTTCCGCGAATGCAAGGGAGTCACGCCACCCTTGGAATGTTTCGCGAAGCATGGTGTAAACAGTGATACCTTCCGGCACCCTCCTGGTGTGTCGGGTGCATTGGAAAGCTACTCAAAGATAGGTGTCATTTCCTGTCCTTGGTCCTGCGAGGAATACCCTGCAGGTATCGAGATCATGAAGGAGATCGTCACGGCCATCAAACCAAATATGGTGGTGATCGACATGATGTTCTATCTCGCGCGAGATGCTTGCACATTGTTGGGCCAAAAGTTCATGGTCATATTGCCCAATTCCATCAAGGATATCGCGGCAGATGTACAACCCTACGCAGCCGCGCTTTGGAAGTATCCGGTGTCTGTTATATATCTGTTTCTTGACTCTTTCGGCTTGGCTAATATTTATGCCGTCCAGTATGTCGTCAGGATATACATTTCCTCTCAAATGGTGGCAAGTTCCCCTCAACATCTATCTTGTTATTCGTCTTGCCCTATATTCAGCGACTTCGCTGCGCATAAGACAAAAGCAATCCTTGCGCAATTCATTTGGGTTGGAATCTGTGTCTGGTGCAAGAATTTCATCTGGAGTGCTACACATCTGTCCCTCATTCGCCGAAATCGACTTCCCTTTCGCAGTCATCCCGCAGGAGTTAATCCTGTGTGGACCTATCGTCATGCCCTTTGATCCTCTGCAGGAGAGTGATCCAGCTCTGATGAAATGGTTGGACAATGGACCAACCGTGATGATCAACCTAGGATCACACGTGGGTTCCAACGAGAAGTTTGCGAGGGAGATGGCTAGCGCAATTCGTATCGCGATGGATCATCATGATAGAAGACAATCCAGTATTCAGGTACTCTGGAAGGCAAAGGCAAAAGGGAATATCCACGCAGTGATTGACGAAATCATTGGGAAGGAGGTTAGAGAAGGTAGAGTGAAGATTTTGGCTTGGTTGGATGCAGAGCCGGTTTCGATATTGCAACATCCAAACCTGATTTGTACGGTCCACCACGGAGGGGCGAATTCGTTCTACGAGGGTATTTGGTAGGATTTGCCATCTTCGCGGTGGACTTGCACTTAGTCCTGTTGGATAGGTCCGGCATACCGCACATTGTCCTGCCTGTCTGGCTTGACACATACGACTATGCATCCCGTGCCGAGTTCTTGAACGTTGGGATTTACGGGAATAAAAGGGCTGCGCCGGGTGTTCAGGCAGAGGAATTTGGGGAGGCACTTGTGAGAGCAACAGGGGACAGCGAGGAAGCAGCGAAGTTCAGAAGATCGGCAAAGCACTTGAGGGAGCTTTGCAGATCGAGGGGAAACGGACGAGAGATTTCGGCAGAGACTATCATGAAGGCGGCCGGCATTAGATAGGGATCCCGGATCGACATTTACCACATCGTATGGACAAAAATCCAGGTCCTACTAATACGTTGAGGAGAATACTTGTAGAGAAACACACATCGAAGAACGTGTTATTTATTCAATGTGATACGACCTATCAGACCCATTATAAAATGAATGAAAGCTAGTTGAACGTCAATTGCTTGTGTGGCAGCACCACACTCTAAAATTGGTACTATCGAAAGTGTATCAGCGCAATTGGCGATGCTAGACAGTATTGAGTCGGATTGTGGTGCAGTGAGGAGTGAAGCCACAGTGCAATTTAAAGATCTTCGGACAAGAGAGAGGCACCGCTTTCAAGTTGGTGCTTCTTTAATCGCCTCCACAAGTGGACCACCACGTCGTTCATCCCGGGTCATCCGCCTTGAGCGCTCGTCCGAGCCCGTTTCAGCGCAATGCGGACACTCTCAGAGTCTCAGCCTCTCGGGTGGACACGGAGCGATGTCCAAAGAGTCTCTGACCTGTAACAGGTCAGAGACTCTTTGGATGCTGTTATAAACATCTGTTAGAAAGTCACGGTCACTTTTACACTGAGCCCTAGACCTGTTGAACTTTCTCAGGCTCGGCCGCACCTCAATTCTGCCGACGACAATTCAAAATTTTGGTGGTGGATAGCGACTTGCCAGATTGGTTGGTCACATCAAATTCAATGATCAC
>JBBPOM010000148.1:0-42599 GCA_038091455.1 Leccinum uliginosum
AGTGTCGATATATCAATCATGCTAGTGTTTCATCCCTACTGTCCCACTAATCAGTGATATATCATCAACACTAAGGATAATATAGTGTCGATATATCAATCATGCTAGTGTTTCATCCCTACTGTCCCACTAATCAGTGATATATCATCAACACTAAGGATAATATAGTGTCGATATATCAATCATGCTAGTGTTTCATCCCTACTGTCCCACTAATCAGTGATATATCATCAGCACTAAAGGCACTAGTATAACCCAAACATTCATATATCACTTCCATCTGATGATCCATGATACATTGCACATTGACCAATATGTCTGATATTGCCACTCAAGGGGCTATAGTAATACATCCATAATACATTGCACTGGCACTTTGACTGATATATCAATTATGCTAGCATTCCATCCCCACCGTCCAACCAATTGGTAATATATCACTAGCACTAAAGGCACTCATTCAATGATCCATGATACATTGCACGTTGACTGATATATATCAATTATGCTAGCATTTCATCCCTACTGTCCCACTAATCAGTGATATATCATCAGCACTAAAGGCACTAGTATAACACAAACATTCATATATCACTTAGTACATCCAATGATCCATGATACCTGATATATCACTGTCACTAATGGGACTATAATACATCCATAATACACACTTTGAGTCTTTGACTGATATATCAATTGACAATTATGCTAGCATTCCATCCCTTGTACTGATACATCACATGCATGTGCTTGATAGCCTGAGTATCCCTAATAATTAAATAATTGATCTATCACTCACACTCACAGTTCTTGTGATACATTCCCTACACTCGACAATATCTAAATGGATCCCACTATCAGATATATCAATCTTACTTAGTAGGGGGTTACCAGACCTCCCTGTTACTCATTACTTGCAAAGCGAACGTGTGGTATCAAGGAACAGTAACATTTGGAAAGGGATTACATCAACCATCTATAGCAAGCATTTTGATACAGTTGCCACCGGAGACAAGAAATTATAAGCACCAGTTATAGACGAGCACATCACTCATATTTTCAAAATGTGACCCAAAATACTACCAACACGATCCTGGAGGACCCACTCTATGCTCACACTGTCCTCTTTTTCCTAAGATGCCCATTAGCGAAGGCCAGAACCTTGGGACAACCCACTCACTTTGATGGTGCACTTTTTGCACCGCTCGATGCTTCGGAGCATTTTTTGGATATGCCGATAACGTTCGCTTCTTGATTGCGCTTGGACGGCTGACGTTTTCGCTTTGTGGAGGTTTCGACAGGAGCAGTGATTGGAGCGGGATTGGCTTCACCTTGAGTACCGACAGGGTCAGCTTGGGGTTGCGTCGTAGATGAAGTCTCACGCTCCTCGTCGTCATGCGCAACGGACTTGGAAATCTCCACAGGATGAGATGGCAAAGTGGGGAGAGGCGGAGGCATGGGAAGTGGAGGAAGAGGGTGGAGCACGCTGCCAAGATTGGCTTCACCTTGAGTACCGACAGGCTCAGCTTGGGGTTGCGTCGTAGACGAAGTCTCACGCTCCTTGTCATGCGCAACGGACTTGGACATCTCCACAGGATGAGATGGCAGAGTGGGGAGAGGTGGAGGCATAGGAAGTGGAGGAAGAGGGTGGAGCACGCTGCCAGAGTTATGAGTTAAAGATGTAGAATGAGACGAAGGGGGGCTGGAATCATTTTGCTGAGGCTGCACACTGTTTGAGGGCGACGGAGTCAGGGTGGTAAGGCCAGAGTCATTCGGATGATGCTGGATTGTGGCCGGCTGTGAGCTCAGAGGGCTGAGTCCTGGATGCGGTGGAATCGAATGTTCTCCGAACTTGATCGAGGAGTTGTCGGACCTTGCTATGTTGTCGGAATGGCTGGCGTGTTTGAGGGGATCACGAACGGTGTCGGGTACAATATTTGGATCAAGAGGCCAGGACACCTTTGCGTTAGCCAGCAGGCCCAACAGAGCACTGGCATCCGTCGTCGCTTCCGATGTATTCCCACCCGCTGGCGGAGACTCGGAAGAACCCGCATCATCGTCGTTCGAAACAATGGGACCTTCCGCGACCTTGGTATCCACTGTGGCTTTAACAATGAACATCTCAGTTTCTGCCTTCTGTTTCCTACAACTGATGACTTACCAGGTACTTGATCCAGAAAGTTGCTGAATGGCCGCATGACATCCGAAACAAAGTTCGGATAAACCTGATCAAAGGTATAACCACGGTCGGTCGTCCCGATATGAAGACTACACGCCTCAATTTTTTCTTTGGCGTCTGGCGTTGGCCCACCCATTAGCACACAGAACGACCAACCTGTCAGTTCTTGTAGCCCGGTCAAGATATGGGCTAGAGTGGGGCCAAGCTTATCGACGTAGCTGCGATGCGGTAAGCGCTTGCAATTTTTCTGAGGTTTATTCACTTACTACTTAGGGTTCTTCATTTCCCTACCGTCTTTTTCCTTCTCCTTCTCTGCCACCATCTCCTTCCAGCGTTGCTCAACCGATTCCTTGACTTCCTTACTCTCTTGCTGGTACATCTCCCGCGACATCTTCTTGATCATGGCCAGTTTGGGTGGAAGCTTTTTCTTTTGATGCCCATCGCTGGCTATCGCAGCCATGACTTCTTCGTCCTGTACGTCCTCAGCACCCTCGATAAGCGGTCGAATCTTATCCTTATAAAAGAGGTTCATGTAAGCCTCAATCTTTTGCGGCTTTCGAGTCCGCGTTTCCCGTGACTCCATCAACGACGTGATCAAGATTGCCGAACTTCGGGCATCTACTTCCTTTGCCTGGCGAGTCTTCCTACTTGCTCCCCACATATTTCGCAGCTTATTCTGCAGTTTCTGAAAACCGTTCCGCTCAACATCACACTGGCATCAACAAGCCCACTTACCTCCTGGCGTAGACTGACTGCCGCTCCCGTTATCTTCTTCTGCTCTTCAGAGAGCTCGACGGCGATTGGTATGTTCGGGAATATGAACATACGTTCAGGAAATCTTGCAAACCACCCATGGAAAAAGGGCGGCCAGAAAGGTGTGTAGTCACGTTTTGCTTGGCACTGCATATATGCGTCGTAGTGTTCTTGTATGTATTCGTCTTGTTCGGCATTCGTCCATGCATGTGGTGCCACTGCAAAGTATTGTGCGATTGCGTGAGCCCAGCTACAATGTTTGTGACCATAATGCTAATTGACTTACTTTTTAATGCGACTCAGAGTCCAAAAATATCGTTCGTCTCAAGCGAAACCAACTATATGACGACCAAGTACGTTAGGGCGACTACCTTCCGTACGACAATGGGACTCATTGAACCCACCTTTAGTGCCGCACCAATAAACCTACAGAAATCAGGCTCGTGACCGCTGTCAGGTGTGACTGCCGTGGATGCTAGGAGAGAAATGTGCGCGATGGGAGGAAAATGCCCCAACGCTATATGAAAGGTGAGCCGGTAAGTAATTTAACTCTAAACTACTGACGTTCATAGATCGTAGACCGGCCAACACGGGATGCTTGATTGGATACAGTTGACTTTAACTCCGAGTAGCTCCTAGGACGCGCGGGTGGCGGACCCGCTGAATGTGATCACTACAACATACACATTGGTACGTTACTTAATTTTGACACGTTCCACAATATCTTATCACCATTTACCACAGTCGCCCTTGACATGATGCAGGACCAAGTTTTGTAGGTCTCCCGTCACCACCCAATAGCGTTGTCTTGATCAGTTTATTCAGTGACGTCGAGAACACGTCACGATCAGTAAGTTGTCCAACTTTAATCAATCGATATCTGCTTCATTTGGATCGTAGACCGGCCAGCACGAGACGGCGGAACCGCATTGGTATGCCGCTTAATTTGGATGCGACTCACAATTTTCTATCACCGCCTACTACTACAGTTGTTCTTGACACAACGTAGGACCAGGTTCTGTAGGCGTGTTGATCCGTCTATTCGTTGATGCTGAGAAAATGTCACAGTCGGTAAGTGGCTAAACTCTGATCGATTGATGTTTATTTCATGCAGGATACGTTGACTTAGATTCCAAGTCGTTCCTAGGCCGCTCGGGCGATGCACCCGCGCCGTCCCGCGGTATTGTGCTTCGCCACTACCACACATTGGTACGCCACCTTGTTAATTAATTTGTTTGTTTGCGATGAGAAGCAATGACGGGTTACCAGACACAAACGACTGCTCTGAACTTGACGATCAAGGTCGCTTACTCGATTTTGTGGTGGCGCTGGATGAAAGGTAAGGATGAAACCACCATATCTCTGAGTCTTTCGTTCCCTTCCCCCATCCCTCTACATGGATGGATATCTTTAATTACGAGCGTATTCCGAGCGTTCCTAGGCCGCGCGGGTGACGGACCCACCGTAGTATGTGATTCGTCACTGGTACGCCACTTCATTAGCTAATTTGTTTGTTTGCAACGAGAAGCAACAACGGGTTACCAGACACAAACGACTGCTTCGATCTTTACAATCAAGATCGCTTACTCAATTGTATGGTGGCGCCGGAGGAAAGGAAACCACCGTGTCTCTGCGTGTCTCTGACTGTTTTGCTCCCTTCCCCCATTCCTCCACCCTCGCTTCATTCTCAACATGAGCCAGGAACACTATTTCGTTTTGATGCAACATGCTAGCACGAGGTATTTAGAAGTCTTCCTGGTCCGCGTGCTCGACATTCCTCCAGAAACCAACCCGCAAGTATTCGGCCTGGTGCAGGGTATGTTTCTTGTCTATTACAAAGAGTACTGACGCGCCAACCAAATGTCAGATTCGCTCTTTCAAGTCATACCTACAATTCGATCAATTGCTCAGTGCACCAGCTTAGTTGGAGTACAAAATACAATCAGGACGTTCGCGCTAAATGGAGGGTGAGTAACGATCAGGTCACCGCTGCAATTCAGCTAAATCGCTCAATGACAAACAAGGTACCGCGTCACAGAAAGGGGGAGGTTGACCATCGACTATGTCAGCTTTGAGAGACTTCGACAACAACTTGAAAAGTTGATCGATGCTGTCTATGACAATGCGGAGTAACAGCGTCCAACCTATATCTACATACTGTTACAGTCGTGTTTTATCTCTATTCGATGTCCATGTCTTCAAATTCCGTGAATCTGTACAGTCACTTTGTATTCTGGGCCCAAGTTGGCAACGTGTTGGCAGCCTGAGCCTCAGTGAGTGTGCCACCTAGGTACTCGGCAACATCTTTTCAACCTTCAGTGTCCCATTGATCCGTCGTAGGCAGTGCTATACAATTCATATTGCCGGTTAATCCAGTAAGTCTCCTATCGCATACAATCCCGGCGGTAAGTCTCCTATCATCCACTACAATACAGTGCATACTATGATCATAGTCGCTCTGATGGCGGGCAGTGTTAATTGTATATTGTAACATTACCGTCTTTACCTTTTGACACTGCATAATGCAACAGAAAATTTGTTTGGTAGTTGGCAACTAGTTCATTCTGACACTGGCGCACATTGAACCTTCGCCGGTCCAGGAATAAATCTCCTATCGGCATCCACTACAATACAATACATACTCAGGTCGTAGTCACCCTTGACTGAGCATTTTTATACCATCAAAAGTGTATCGTAACATTCATATTTCAAACCCTGGATCCACTAATACTATGTTCAAATTTGTGTGGTGAGTTAAAGTGCAAAATTGTTGAACGACTTTGTCAAACAGTTGAACCACTCTGAGTTACTCGACGCCGCCGTGCGTCATTTCCAAATCAAGTGCTCAAAACTAGTACCATTACTATGCCTCGACCCAGGCTATATAAGACACCACAAGAAAGACATCTGGCGGCTCGTGCTTCGCGAGCAAAGTATTACCAACGGTGAGTGTAGTTAGCAAGCTAAGGAGGCTAATGATTATAACTGTCTGATGTGATGCGGGTATGCTAGCCATCGCAACGAAATCAATGCAAGGGCTCGTTTCAGGCGCCTCCGAAGTTCCCAAAAAGACTCAGATATGTACGTTATCCTCAAGTTTGATTTCATCCGTCAGTGACGTATCATAACATGAACCACCCGAAACTTTGTAGCGAGAACACAACTGAGGCTACTACTGATGCTGAACATATGCTTGAGAACCTGTTCAGTGGGCCATCTCTGTACTCGCTAATGGAAGCCCTCTGTGTCAACTATATCAACACTAGGTGCTACGACACTATTACAGCTATACATACAGCTGTGGGGGAAGTAGAAATGGCGCTAACAGCCCATACAAGTGGCCTCAACGATGACGGACTTTCTGTTTTGAAGAAGCATGTCAGAAATGCTTTGCGTGTGATAGAAGATTTGCTAATGGCAACGATGGAGGACCAGGATATTGCTGCTATGCGCAAGGGTAAATTGTTCTGTTACCAAAATTTAGATTCGTTGTTGAATTGTTGACTCTGTATTGTATATGTCGTTGGAAGTCCAGGAAGTGTCGATGCTTATTTAGTTCAAGACGGATACCGTACTACCCAGAACGAATGAGACGAGTACGCATATACAGTACACCAACATTGTATCTATAAGTCATTCTAACTTGAAGGCACCCCAGCTGATCGCGGCAGCCAGTTGATCCCGAAATAGCGTCGACCATAATTGATCCACAGCCACAGATACTGGAACTGCTATTTACAAGGTCAGACATGTGAGCGTCATATAGATTCATGCCACGTACTCGACGAAGTAGGTCCAGCCTGTCCGCAACCTCTTGCAGTTGTGCGACATCAAGTGGAGCGGGAAATGGGACGGAGGGGAACATGCCATCTCTCAGTGGCCACCGACGGTCGAATTCATGGGCCATTTCGTGAAAGAATGTCTGCCGCTCTCGGACAGTGTTGAATGCCCAGTTACCTCGATCATAAAAACGGCGGATAGCCCATGCCATCTGCAATCCACAGAAGGAGCTGGGCTCCATGTCATTCATTGCAAGCCTTATGTTTTGACCATGAAGCCGTCGGCGTGTGCGACCGGTGGGTTGCTTGGGAAAATATATCAGTCCAGTGTAAGCAAGAACGAAAGAAAGAAAACTCACATTTCGAGTGGACATGATTCGATGTAAGTTGTCAGATACGAGCTGCGGTGCAAAGGAGCAGAGGGAACATTATGAGAGGAAAAATTATATACCACTCTGGACTCTTACGTAGTGATATATCGTTCTTGAAAGGCCTGGCGTCGTGAAGGAGACTTGAGATGCTGACTCACATCAGTTCCGTGGCCTTCGCCCAACGCACCCCGCGGACAAGCTGCAAAGAATATTTGTGCCACAAGTTCAGAATTAGTGGGTGTTCCTGACCTTCGAAGCCAATTCACGTCAGCCTCATCTTCCTCATTCAACATGCCTGGTGGGTGGCCTACCAAGAAACCTCGCATCACTAAGTTCGAGAGTGTTGAAGTGACATACAATCGCCACCACACATACCGAGCCAACAAACATGGAAACGTATCAGTGCATTCAAATTTTGTAGAAGCAGAGTCAGTAACCGAGAGGAACCAACCGACATCATCTGGTCCCATGGGCGAGCACCAGCAGGAGACCCTGACAAATGAAATTGATATGGAAATCGAGCCTGAGCAAGATGTAGACAAAGAAGACGTAGAGGAACCTAGAAAAAAACAAGTACCCAGCGTAAGCAAGCACATTGGATTGGAGCTACGAACCTGTCTGACGACGCACAGCTCCACCCACTTCTTCAGTGGCTCCCTGAACGCTCATCATTTCTCGACGAGCTCATTCGCCTGGAAGGTCGTGGAGAAAATCAACACGAAGCTTGTGGCTGCGGTAACCTGAGTGCAAGGCCACGTTACCGTTGTGAGGACTGCTTCGGGATGCACTTACTCTGTTCAGAGTGTGTTTTATCTCGTCATTTGACTGCTCCACTGCATAGGATTGAGGTACGATCCAGATTCTCACTGAAATGGGCTCAGTGACCGTACGATTGCAGGAGTGGAATGGTGATTACTTCGAACGCGTCACCCTAAAGTCACTAGGTCTTCGCATCCAACTAGGCCATCCTCCTGGAGTCACATGTTATAACCGAAAGCCTGCCAGCGGCGACGACTTCGTGGTCATTGACGTCAATGGTGTCCATTCAGTCAGCTTGGATTTTTGTGGATGCGAGTCAGCACAAACAAACTACAAACAACTCCTCCGCTGTCGGTGGTTTCCGGCGACTACTTCTGAACCCCGGACGGCTGCTACATTTGCTGTTCTCAAGTCCTTTCATCTACTTTCCCTGGAGTCAAAAGCATCCGCATATGAATACTATAACAGCCTGGCGCGACTCACAGATAACACTGGGCTGAAAGAAGTACGTGATCGATATACGCCGTTCGTGCGGATGACTAGGCAATTCCGACACTTGAAGCAGTTGAAGCGGGCAGGGCGAGGCCATGATCCGAACGGAATTGAGGCGACGAAGGAAGGCGAGTGTGTGGTTAGATGCCCAGCATGTCCCCATCCTGGAATCAACTTACCGGATGGTTGGGAGACGAAACCACCCGCACAAAGCTGGATGTACGCACTCTTCGTCGCAATTGATGCAAATTTCCGCCTCAAGCGGAAAGCTGTGTCATCCGAAGCTCTTGACCCCAGCCTAAATCGTGGATGGGCGTACTTCGTCGAGGAAGATCCCTATAAGACATACTTGGCCCACCATGCGAAATTGCCCCAGGAAGTCAGTTACGCATCGATGTTTAGGTGTTCTACATTTACCACTAATATGTTTTAGAAAAGCACCTGTGTGAGTCACAGTGCCGTCAACAGCGCTGATACGAAGCCTTCACGCGGGCTGGCAGCCACTGGGATCGGAACGGTCGATTGCGCTCGTCACGAAATGAAACTCCCGAACGGTGTGGGAGACCTTCAAATAGGCGAAAGGTAAGATAACACAAATCCTGCACTTTTTTGCTGATCGTTCATGTATCTAGGTACATCAATATGGACTACATCGTATTTTCCGCCGTCGCGCATTTTGGACTCCGAATGTACAATTTCTCCTATGATATAGCATGTCAATGGCACAAGAAGCTCTGGAGTCGAATGTCAAACCTTCCCGAACACCTCCGGCTCGACCACGAAGACAAGATTGTACGTTTCTTTGTTCCGAAGTTTCACCTCAAGGCGCATGTTCAGGCGTGCCAAACACGGTTCTCTTTCAATTTCTCCCGCTGGGTCGGCCGCACCGACGGAGAAGCTCCGGAACGTGGGTGGGCTAACTTCAACCGCGTGGCTTCAAGTACAAAAGAAATGGGTCCCGGGGGGCGCCGGGACCATCTAGACGACCATTTTGGCGATTCAAACTGGAAGAAAAGTATTGCAATGGGTAAGTGAGCATAACCTTGATTACTCGCATCATCGCATGCCCACATCTTCGTCATACTTCTAGGACGAACGTTGCTGCGTAAGTTTTCTGACGGGGTGCACTGGGCGGAACGCCATCAGCGAGAACTCGAAGAGCTTCAGACAACCATCGAGCCCTTGAAATTGAAGCAGTGGATCTCTGACTTGGAAGCATGGAGTGAAGACACGACTGGGACTAAAACGAATCCATTCGAAAACCAAGTTACGCGTGAGTAAACCTACCCGGTATGCTTGCAAATTCAATGCTTAGTCTGGTCATGCATAGCACCGACGCTGTCAGAGGTGAAGCTCCGTCTCACCGAGGAAGAATCACAGGAGCTGGTAGACCATGCCGACATGTCGCTTCACACTGATATTTCTCCCTTTGTACTCTTGTCGCAAGGGATTGACATTGAAGAAATTCAGTAAGTCGGTAACTATCTATTTCCAGTCGTACATTAAATTCATCTCTAAGACGTCGTCTGGCTTGGGACATCGCTGAACATGGAATTCATGCTTCGGACTTGCATAAAGCAAACATCGCAGCGCGCCGTAACGCTCTTCAAAGGAGATTAGAGCTATGGATGCAAGTTCAGCTGCTGTATATGCCTTCGGTTGCTGCTATGCGGACCAATGAGAGCAAGGATATCGACGAGAACAAACCTGAAAAGCTGTCATTGTTACTCCCTTCTGAATTGCCTGCCGGCACCCCTTGCGATCCGCGACTTCGGCGAATCGAGTGGGAAATGCGTCAAGCGCAGGCCAATGATGCCCTCAATGACGTTCGGCGGGCAATTCAGATTCATGCTCACATCACTATCTTCAAAAAAGCCAATGTACGCGGTCAGCGTGCTAACACACGAGCACGTGGAGCCCTTGACCATGCCGCAAAGAAGAAGCTACGTGCCAAAGCCAGGTACATGGTTGCTCATCAACGTTTGCAGGCGCTTGCCCCGTGGCTCGACAAGGACGGGTGGGATGCTATTCTTCGCCCTTTGCGTGATGATGATATGAGGCATATGACGGATATGCTGGATGGCCAGACGGAAGGTACCAGAGATCTCTCGTGGATTTGGAAAATGCCGGGTGTCATGGGAAGGACAGATGATGATCTTCAAGACTGTAAGTTTACCTTTCCCCCTTTCTTCAATTTAGCCATGGATGATGAACATGTGCACGTCATCAATAGGTTTGCGAATTGAATGGTGCAAAGCACGAGCCCATGAGGCTCGATGGTCTGAGGAGGTTTGTTTGGTCCAAGAAGAAATGCAACGAGTTGAAGTCTTCTTTGAATGGGAAGCAAAGAAGTGGTTGGAGCGTGCATACACCCGCTCTTTTGAAACTGAGGCTGAACGTGAGGGTTGGGCAGCTTATGCCAAACAACAAGCTGCACTACGCTTGGGGCTAGTGGCATCATTCAAGCTTATGTGGAAGTCGTGTTCTGGAGGTGCAGTGTTGGAGGGATGACCTACATCATATCTCCAAGTATATAGTATGCAATGTGTGTGTATGTGATATATCAACCATCTAATTGCAGAATGGAGCCGAGTGTATGCCAATGGAAATGATATATTGGACAATCCTGGTCAATGGAAGACAGGCTACATTATGAACACATATGATACATTATAACTTCTTAAGGGGTCCAGTGCATACTAATGGAGATATATCACTGATGATTGGTTGTGCAATGCGGATGAACTGCTAACATATTTGATACATCAGTCAATGTACAATGTATCATGAATGTACCAGTGCCTGTAGTTAAAATGATATATCACTGATTGGAGGATATATCAGTCAAAGTGCCAGTGCAATGTATTATGGATGTATTATAGTCCCTTGAGTGGCAATGATATATCAGTCAATGAGCAATGTATCATGGATCATCAGATGGAAGTGATATATGAATGTTTGGGTTATACTAGTGCCTTTAGTGTTGATGATATATCACTGATTAGTGGGACAGTAGGGATGAAACACTAGCATGATTGATATATCGACACTATATTATCCTTAGTGTTGATGATATATCACTGATTAGTGGGACAGTAGGGATGGAATGCTAGCATAATTGATATATCAGTCAATGTGCAATGTATCATGGATCATTGGATGTAAGTGATATATTAATGTTTGGATTATGGTGCCTTTAGTGCTGATGATATATCACTGATTAGTAGTGGGACAGTAGGGATGAAACACTAGCATGATTGATAGATCGACACTATATTATCCTTAGTGTTGATGATATATCACTGATTAGTGGGACAGTAGGGATAAAATGCTAGCATAATTGATATATCAGTCAATGTGCAATGTATCATGGATCATTGGATGTAAGTGATATATTAATGTTTGGGTTATGGTGCCTTTAGTGTTGATGATATATCACTGATTAGTGGGACAGTAGGGATGAAACACTAGCATGATTGATAGATCTACACTATAGTATCTGAATCCTTAGTGTTGATGATATATCAGTCAATGTGCAATGTATCATGGATCATTGGATGCAAGTGATATATAAATGTTTGGGTTATAGTGCCTTTAGTGCTGATGATATATCACTGATTAGTGGGACTGAAATGCTAGCATAATTGATATATCCATCAAAGTTCAATGTATTATGGATGTATTATAGTCCCTTTATTGACAGTGATATATCAGTCAACATGCATGTATCATGGATCATTGAATGAGTGCCTTTAGTGCTAGTGATATATGATTACCAATTGGTTGGACGGTGGGGATGGAATGCTAGCATAATTGATATATCAGTCAAAGTGCCAGTGCAATGTATTATGGATGTATCATAGTCCCTTTAGTAGTGACTTTACTGCTGATGATATATGACTGATTAGTGGGACAGTAGGAATGAAATGCTAGCATGATTGATATATTGACACTATAGTATCCTTAGTGTTGATGTTATATCACAGATCAGTGGGACAGTTGGAATGAAATGCTAGCATAATTGATATATCAGTCAATGTGCAATGTATCATGGATCATTGGATGTGAGTGATATATGAATGTTTGGGTTATAGTGCCTTTAGTGCTGATGATATATGACTGATTAGTGGGACAGTAGGAATGAAATGCTAGCATGATTGATATATTGACACTATATTATCCTTAGTGTTGATGATATATCACTGATTAGTGGGACAGTAGGGATGGAATGCTAGCATAATTGATATATTACTGTTGTACAAGCAAGCAATCACACAAGCTGATATATCACATTAGTCACACGGTGCTTGCCAGTGACAATGATATATCATCTCAAGCTAGCAGCAAAATTGTATCACAGTTTTGTGCTAACTACCCTACCAATGATACATCAAAATCACTGTACCGACTCGTCTCGCAATCTCCGACCCGTTCCGCTCACCCTACCCCAGGACGAAGCCAAATGGACCCCCGCAACAGGAGCAACGTCACCGACGTCACTGACTCATACTATGATACAGGGTAATTCCGAATATCTCAAGACCGTTGCTGTAAACTGAGAGGCTCCATCGTTGTTGTCGTCGAAAGAAAGAAAGAAAAAACAGACACAATGTATACTTACTATCTATACATATTTACTCGATGTTCGATCGTGTGTTGACACCAACGACAATGTAATCGAGTGGGCGTCAATATTCTTGTGGAATTTGTTTTGCAAGTAATCGGACAGAAACGATTCGCGACTCCTGGGCATAAGGCATAAATCGAGCCTCTCTTGTCAACTGACATTTCACCAATTTATCCGTACTGTTCGTCCGGCCGTCGACGAATGAAATAATGTGCCTCCATACATACATATGACCCTACCAATTATGGGACATTCGACCATTTCGATTTTCTGTCCTGGATGCAATTGCAAGCGACTTGTTCCACTCGAGACCTCAGGCTTGGGGTGAGCCGTGACCTAACGCGTTATCAATCGTACATCTCCATCTGTGCGGGAACCCGACGCACCTTCTTGGGATCAAAACGTAGGACTTGCAATCCGTCCATTGACGCAACCCGAAGAAGAGCGACATAACTCTGATCCACGTCCAATTAGCACAAGGACACGCACACAACCCACTCCCTGCCGGAGCCTTTTCCCAGGTCAACTTCCTTGCGAGTGACCGGGACCCGCTGTATGGTCTGGCCCTGGCTTTTATGGATCGACATGGCCCCTGCGGCGAGGATCAGCGGTATCTGCAAAAAGCACGTGTAAGCAGTCCAAAAGCAGTCTGCGGAATCCTACACTTGAACTTCTCCCTCGGAGGCTCATCACACCAACACTAGTACTGTCTCCTTCCCCCCCTCGGGCGTCCGAAACTCTACGACCGGAAACGCCTCCTCCTCCTCGTGGGACAAAGGAAGCTTTCCCTTGGCTGTCGTCGATTCCCCGCTCTTAAAATTCTCCTTCTCCGTAGTTTCATCTCTGACGACAACCAATTTGCCGTCCGAGTCAGTGCCAACTGCCAACTTGAAGCCTGATGTTGCGAACAAATCCGGTTGACTTCACAGCCCCAGTTCGCTTGTTGTCGTTCTCGCCTCCATGACCTCACGATACTCAAAGAACCTGATCACATCGTCCCCATGCATCCGTTCACGAACATCGCGTCGACCACTCACCCCATACATTTCAACCAGTTACGATGCGTGCCTACTACTTCGACAACCTCCCTGGAGACCAGCGTCTTCCCCACGACTCGGGCATCCCTGTCAACAACGCCACCTTCGCCAACATTGGCGTCCTCCATTGGAAAATCGCCGTCCGCGACAACGACGACTACACCGAGATCGACGCCGTCGCTAAAGAGCACAACTACAAGAATAGGGATGTCATCAATATCACCAGGGAGGGTCTCGGTGATCTCTACGAGACCAAGCTCAAGAGCTTCTTCGAAGAGTACGTTTCCCCACTCCCACCTCCGCCGCGTGCGTGGCTCGGGCCTCGATCATGCGTATATGCTGACAAGATCTTACTGTCTATAGGCATATGCATGAGAACGAGACGAAGCGCTACGCGCCTAATTGGCCGACCTAACCAACATGGTCCAACAAAACCGGGCCCTCTGCGAAGAGAAGAAGGTTCTTATGGATGAGCACGGCGGAGAAGCAACGTTGAAAGGAGGAGTGGGATGGACAGATGCAGGAATTGATGGTCATGGTTTCACATCTTTTGGAGGACAACGCGAGGAAGAGCAAGGACTGGCGAACCAAATGTTCACTTTTAGTGGTTCAATTTATCAATGACTTGCATTGCTCATTCATGGGATTTTAGGCTAGAGAATAGACGGCAGCCGACAGCATGAAACCATCAATGCTATCCGCGCCACCGCGAACGAATAGGTCCTTTATAACATGCAAAGGGTATGATACACTTGCTCAAGTCATTGATGGAGTAGCTAACGTCAGCTCTACAGTATCTCGATGATTTTAGCAGGGCGCTCGCTACCCATGCTCTTGGGCGAGGTCGGCAAGCTGCGTGAGGAGCGTCGCAACATCCGACAGTACGTGAACGCTCATCATCGTCTGAGCTCTATACTTACCCACCTTGCAGCGAGTTCGGATACTTCATGATGATGAAGTCCGGGTATGGTCCTGGTGGAGAGTTTGATCCTGACTGGTTTGCCTTTCTGTCCTGGTTTTCCCGCTTCTCGGCTTACAGTTATCACAGGCGACCACCGACGGGACATAGTGCTCCGCCACCTCCCGAGGCCCCACCTTCACATGAGGATATTCATCAACAGACCCGTTCCGCAACGCATGACCCGCCGTTCTCGGAAAAATGACCCTCCTCCCCCACCTCCTCCCGAACCAACCCTAGAACCCATGTACTATAGGAGCACGGCGAGTTCATCGCCATTTCACCGACCGTTTCTTCCTTACGTCGACCGCAGACATCTCCACGCTGCCCCCTGACTTCGGTCCGCAACATCGTTGCAGTATAGAAGGAGCACCCGCCAGCGCTGAAGAAACCTCCCCAGTCGCCCACCGAGTCGCATATAGTGAAGCCGCAAAATGTCTTTGGCCTTGGTAGACGAGCCTCGCGGAACGATAGGGCTCAGCAATTCAAATCGGAGAATGCAGGCGCTGGTGCCAACTCACCAACGACCCTAAAGAGTGGCAGCATTAATATTATCCCACCACCGTTCGAGTTGCGCTAATTTTGTTTTTCGTTTCGTTTGCGCTAACCTTATTATATAGCCGCTCCGTAAATGATTTTGTGGTACCTCTGTGCATTCCGGTCCTCTATGTCGCTGGCAGCGTTGGGAAGCGCTTTTGCACCTTCATATGTCGTTACTGTCTTGGATTGTTCCCGGCGGGGGCAGAGGTATCGTGACGTTGGATTTACTCGATTCACCGAAGTGCGCTCTGTGCCTTCTCCGAACCACCCCAGCGCAAGAGATGTTGGGACGATTAGCCGCTCGTACACAAGTCACCGAGGGTGGTTGCCCTCCTTTGATGGAGGTCCTATGTCCTTTACAGCCACGGCGTTCAAGAACGGCTGGCTGCAGAGTGTGTGAGGGAGAGTGTTCGTTGGGTTGGCGTCATCTGGTGCGTTATATTTATATATATTCTATTCTACTTATGAAGGGTTTTGTTGATGATCTCTCGCCGGGAAGCCTTGGATCGTTCCATTCCGTTGCCAAGCCGTTCGCAACCAGGCTTTCTTACGGGTCCCATCAGAATGATTCTCTCCGGGACAAGTACCATCAGTGCCTCTGGCGCCCCTTCAGGTTCTGGCTATACCAGCATAGGGCTCTCTGTCGCGCGCACCAGGGTTCCCTCTGCACCACACGCATACTATGGACGACACGACCGTTTCCTACCTACATCCCGACGATCCACGCGTCATTGCACCCAGTCGCATTCCCTGCTTCGCGCTGGCACAATTGTGCGCGATTCAAGGAGTTCGACATCCACCCAGGAGTCGTTTGTCCCGCCACCGCACAGTCCTAGAGCTCTGCTCATCCCATTTGGCAAAATACCCAATGTTCAAGTTGTACCTGTCGCTGGCAGCCCTCCGCCCCAACTTACGCCTCACCGAATGATCATCAATATCCCGCCGATTTCCCCTTGGGTCGTGCGAACCAGGGCTGACTAGGACTCCCGCTCAACAATCCCTACTCTCACCACATCCGCGTTCACGAATCTCCCTCCATTCATACACAGGGTCCCGTGCGTTCTTCGTGTACTCATCAAGTCTCGCATTCTCCCCTACGAGGTTCTTACTATCGGAAGGTCCACCAGCGTCCGCGCTTACCATTCTACTCCGACGAGTACCCGCATAGGCGTCCGAGTCGTCGCTGGTACCGTCATCGTGGATATCCCAGATACTCTGACGACTACCTCAGACTGGACCGCTATCGTGACGATCCAGAATATAGGCATTCACACTTCGACATCACGTCGGGCTCGCTCCGCTCCCTCTTCTCTCTCCCGCGACCATCCCCGTCCACGTCCGAGTCAGTGTCGACGCGGAGACGATGCGGCTCACTCGGGAGTGTATCGCGGGACTATCAAAAACGAGCTAAACAATTGTTTTATTTTTTCATTGATACTTATGTAGGCTCCGAGTCGTTGTCACTCAATATCACCTTCACGAACGAATACTTCTGCACTTGGCTACAAAACACCCCATGAAATCCGTCTCCCGCTTCTCCATGTTCCTCGTTTGCCAGGCACACCCTCAACTGTATCGTCCGGAACGAACCGGGAGTCCATCACGCCTCTCGAGCATCCCGACCAGCCGCGGCTTCAGCATCAACTCCCTTGTCGTCTGCCGCCACACTGGGATCCGCGACCTGAGTCGCATGTTGATCGTCATCAGCGGTCAGCACAGCATCGAACAAACTCACCGACGACTTGAAGATCTCGTGCGTCTCCCTTCCTGCTCTCTCGTACACGCACACACTCTCAAAGCCGTCCGGGCCATGCTCGACTACACCTGGCACACCCACGTCATCTCGCGCGAGCTCCTCGTCAAACTCTCCATTATCTGTCCCTAGTACCTCAAAGACCAGTTCGCTGGGGGTCCCTCACACAAAGTCCGCCGTGGCCACCCCGTGGCCTCCCTCTTCCTCGTCCAAAACCCACTCCAAGGCGGAACACGTAGCTGTACACTGGCAAACAAACACACGACTTTGAGCGAAGCTGGTACATACCCGAAGACGTCCCCTTTCCTGCTCCCGCTCCCACTGCTGACAATCTCCGAGGCTCTCCGTCTCAAACACCAGTGACACCGGTCCATCTCTGTATTCGGAAAGCAGTTTGTGGCCAAACGACATGCGTGCAGGTAAAGCGCTTTGGTGGAGGATGGGGTTTCGTGCCAGGGAGTCAGTGAGGATGGTGTTGAAGCGAGAGAAAAGCACTTGATTATACCTGAAGGCCTGAGCGCTGACTCGGAGCCAATACAGCATTTGTGCCACGAGGCAAAGGCAGTGCATGGTCGCACACTCAGGTCGATGAACATGGCAGCACCGCCATGCGAGGCAGATTGGTCACGGTCATGGGTGTCGGGATCGTTATTTTCATTCTCATCACCATCGACAACGAAATCGTGATCTCAGGCTGGGTCAGTGCCCCCATGGTTTAATCGTGCGCTTGCCATCACTCAAGGTCAAGGCATCCGGTCGTCTTCGTCTTCGCCCGTCGTGGTGGCTGTCGATCTGGAGCGCGAACGGGGACGGGACCGATATATGGAACGGTATTTAGCCAGGGACAGGTATGGGGACAGGGATGATGGATCCACAGGGTTAAATGGGTCGACGGTCGTACTCAAGCCGAACCGGCGGTTGAACTATGCTGTGGACGACGAGCTCGGCGACGTGATGTCTGCCTGCGTCGGTGATTCAGTTTCGGCGATAACATCGTCACCGGTCTCTACTGGATCCACGTTCGCGTCGACGAGGAGACGGGAGAGGAGTGGCGTGAGCAGCTTGGTGCATCAGTGGTGCTCGCCTATAGGTGGGTACTTTGATCTTTTCTGTTGGTTGATGCTGACGCCCCACCAGATCTCTGCCTTTCTTCTCGATCACCAGTCGGACTGTCTCACCTGTTTCGCTATTATGCACATTTGGGGTCTTTGTCTCTCTCTCTCCTCGCGTCTTGCAGAGATCGGGCGGCCAGTGACAGTAGCGCGGTGGCCGCGGCAGCTGTGACAAGCATGTAAGCTGCAAGCAGGTCGTACCAGCAGGCTTGTAAAAGTGCTAGGGGACTAGGGACCGGTAGGCGAGGGATTCTTTTGTGAATATTTGACATCGAACAAACCCCAAGTACTTTTTCGTTCTTTCAGTGACGCCGCGTTTTGAGCTATCGCCTCCACGTACTCCGGAGTCCCCGTCGAAAGTGGAACATCACAGTTACACTGTTCGCGACTGTTCACTTGACTCGTTGACGAGAGCTTTTAAACAATGACTCCAAACACAAATACACTGTGATACTATGTAAATGGCGATCGGAACGTCGACTCTAATATATAAAAATTATACGCAAAACGCAGAAAAAACATGTAAACAGAGTTATCAGTTCCATGCGTCGAGCATCGTCGAAACCAAAATAGACCATATCCTGAAGCGTACTGACGGTGTCCAGAAGTGAAACCCCTCAACTCAAAATCATTGCTCCTCTCTGAACCAATTGCACGCGATTCATCCCCTGCACCTGAGGCCGCAAACTCTTAAAAGGGCGGTCCAACGCATACTGCCCTGTCAGTGATCATAGCAAGACCTGGAGTTGGTGTTCCGCTCTGAGTCGACTAAGACTCGTCCATGATGGAGTCAACATTCCAAGAGTTGAACTCCCCCCAATCGTAGAGAGAACGGGAAAGTGGACAACTCCGAGTCCTCAAAAACTGTTTGATCCTGGAAATTATCGTCTCTGTGGAAGGTCTCTCCGCTTCCGAGGACCAGCAATATTGAATGAGATCCCAATGCGAATCATCCATCGCCCGAGATGCCGGTCGCTCCGGTCTTCTCCCCCTTGCCAACCATAAAATAACATGAGACCAGGGCTTGCCTTTGTGCCGAATGAACTCCGATTCGTGCGTTTACTTTAAAATGTTGGTCATTTCTGAGTTGTCTAAGTCTGTAACTTAGCTTTTGGATATTTCCAATGGCCTGCACTACCGTGGGTCTCTACTACCATCTTCGGACATTTGTCAAATAACACACTACAGTGGTGCATTCCTGTGAACTTGTCCACGGTGATCTGAACAGCGTGAGTCAACTCACAAAAGCCGCATTGGCGCCATTCTGATCTCAACAAACCAAGATCGTCCACGTGAGCGACAACAGCATCATCGTCGAGTTGACGGCCAAGACCAATCGTGTGGTCGCGTTCTTGATTCTTGTGAAGCCGTTTGGGATTTTGGACAGCGTCAGGACGAGTCGGGTACGCTTTTGTTTTTTCTTGGGAGCATGACGTGCTGAATGCCTTGATAGGTTCGATGGCAATGTCGCGTGAGCCGATCGCGAGGTCGGGATACGATACTGACGATGGGGTGCGGTGGACACCCTGTGTTCCCTCCGGGCTAGTGAGAGACTCCGAACGCTTTCTCGGCGACCCAGCGTTTACCGTCATTTGCGGTTGGCTACCTAACTTTCGGATACATCTCGGTCGGCGGTGTCGGACCCTCAGGGATATTTGTCGCCAAGGGTAAGAACTCGTTGTTGGTCACCAAAAATCTCGTTCATGGAGAGAGGGTGTATAGGGAGAAGTGGATCACGATCGAGGGCGCGGCGGAGGGAACCAAGGTGGAGTTCCGGGTGTGGAATTCGTTTTGAAGTTGGCGGCAGGGGTGTTGGGTGGGATGGACGATATTGACATCGTGCCGGGAAGGTGTTGTATTTGGCTGCAGCGAGCGGAACGAGCGTAAGTCATATAGCGGATATCTTGGGTCCTGTGAGTGTTATTTTTCCCTTGAATTTATTGTTCGTGTTGCTGAATGTCTGGAACTATAGGATGACGTGGTGTATGCGGTAGAGACTGGGCTAACATGACACCGTATCTCCCGTTTTCGTTTGACTAGTGGATGGGCTTGCTCTGACGGGTGTCTTCATTGGCTGTGTGACGAGGTGAGATTGTCAGTTGTGATTGAAATGGCCCATTGATTAACGTCGACCGCACAGCGTCAAATGGGTAGGATTCTTCGTCGCCGCGGTTGTGGGCGGATGTCCACCGTAAGGCCAAGTGGCGCATATAGTTTACCGGTTCCCAACTGATGTTCTGTATTTCCCAGCGCTGCCAACTACGTCACGGGGAGCTCGGGTTATCCGTCTGATCATTCTCCCCATTCTCGTCTACATGAGCTTCTTCAAGATATACATTCTCATCCTGAACCACACGAGTCCGGGGGATTCACAGATGAGTTCTCTCTTTCAGGCACATCTGGTCGGCAATGATTTCTTCAAGAACCCTCTTGGTCCGTGTCACATTGTGTTCGGTAGTTTGATCGTACTGATGACGAGAATGACGTGCATCAGAGTCGAGATCGTGGACGATCGAGGTCGTGAGCATGCCACCAACCGCGTGCCTTCAATGACAACCAGACTGCGGTTCCGACACGAGGTGCTTGGGTGTTATCTGTCCGCCGCCAACGCTATCGTGCCGCAGTGGGGTTTCAAGCAGGTCGAAGTTAGCTGCGTGCAAGAGATTTATCCGAGCGATGCGCATACGCACTAGAACGTGGAGAGTCACTGGAACGATCGCCGTGCGTTATGACACACGTTGTCTTTTCGGGGTAGGCTTCTGACGATCTGTCTTTACAGTTCCCCAGGGCAACATGAAGTTGTGCAGGTTGGCGTTCCTGCGCAAATTTTTACCTGACCCTGACAAGGAAGATATTCAGTCCAACGGACTGGCTGTTCATGCGGCTGGACCTGCGGATGTGCGGGTGGGGAGACCATCAACCCAATTACTAGAATTTTTTGAGAACGCCGATCATTGGTAGGACGGCGAGCATCTTTGCGTCGCTGTTGTTGCTAAGGTATTACCTGTTGCGTCAGCAGCGCAAATTCGTCGACTTGGATGCGCGTGAGTGGTTCCGTTTCTGTGTAGTGTGCCTATATGCGGTGTATTTTCTGATGCGACACTCTGATAGAGGGGTGGGGTCACCTTTTGTATGTGGGCAAGATTGCTTTCTATGGCTGGTTTTTGCATTACGGTGGGTCATTCATTTGTGCGGAGTTCGGTTGACATGTTCAGACGGGCTTGCGCCCACCCAACAGTCCCGTTCTTCGTCATGGGTCGCGTCACCTACGTCCATCACTATGTGCGTGCCTCGACTCCAATAAAGCGTTGTTGAGATTGATTGCCTTGGCCTCCCCCTCTACAGCTCCCCACGTTGTATTTCGCAGTGCTAATATTCGCGCACCTTCTCGACCATTGAATATTCTCGGCGGGGTAGAAAGAGCGTACGAAACGTGTCGCATTTTGGGCCATTGCGTTTTTGATTGTCGCCGACTTTTGGTGGTTTAGGGGGGGTGGCGTGGGGGATCGATGGGCCGATCAATGACTGGTCGACCACTGCCAGTGGGGGTTGTTGTGGAGAAAGATCCCCGCTTGGTTTGGTCGAGCTTGGACCTCCTGTGGAGGTGCTGACGGGTCCTTTCGATAGACGTGGAACATTTATAATATATGAGGGGATAGGCGTCGAGTGTCAGAGAATACTTTAGGCGTAGATTCTCGGACTGGACCCATGCTCGTTTGGTTTGATAACGTACCATAATCAGATTGAGTTAGATCGGCGCCCGTTGCGAGCGCTCGAGAGCTAAAATGAACGCAGAAACTGTTTATCTAAACTTGATCACGCAGCGTGTACACCGTGCGGCGAGTTTCGTTGCCAATTCATATGGTCCAGGCGACTTCAAAGATGCTTTGCGAAGAGGCCAAGGACGGCTGTATGTGGATGAATAGGCATCGCATATGACGCGCAGGGCGCTGACGACTAACGAGAAAAGGAATTCCGCGACAATGAGTACGTCTTTTCGAACAAGACCACCACGCTCACCGAAGCCTATTCCCAAGCCTAAACTCGAACCCATTCCTTGGTTGCCCCCTCCATCTCGGGCGTCGTCATCGAGTCAGAGCCCATCATTTCCCAACTCGCAAACAAGAATAGATGAAAAGACGCCCTCGCGTCGTGTTTGAATGCGAATCTTCCACCTTCGAACCCCTCCTCGGCCTCCAGCGGTCCATCCTTTGCCGTTCCCTATGTTACGCAACAAAAAGTTCGAGGTAATTCGCTCGAACACGATCCAGATGTCCCGCAAGGTCCAAATGCAAGTTCCGAGCGCTGTTACGGAGTCACGGTGGCGTCGCAAGTTCAATGATTTGTAGGGCGGGAAGGAGATCGTGAGCCTGGCGGGGGAACTGAGCGCGGACCTCCGCTCGTGCTCATGCTCGACTTTCATGCCAATAAGCGGATCATTTCTTCCTGTCACCCTTCATTCTATGTCATTATCATAAATAACACAACAGATCCGGCCTCACCTGCCCACGCCAATGGACGCTCATTGTACTCACAGGATCCCGCTCAACACGTTGTAATTCTCCGCGCGAGATGCCATAAGCGAGCTGATTGTTTGACATTCACGGACGGCCACTACGGCCTTTACCTGGACGCGTAGCTCTTGGATGGTCCTCGGCGACATGCCCGACATTTGGCAAATCCGCCACTGTGGTGCACGGGGAGATGGCAATCACAATGCGGTGTGGAGCTTCAACCCCAGGCCGCGCCGTTTGAGTGGGTCGGACCTCGCTCGTTCGTTTGATCGTCTCACACTGCCGTCTAACTTTCTTTCTTGTTTCTTTCGTTTCATTCAAATAGTCGTGGATCAGTGCACTCTGTCCGGCACTTGGCCCGGACAAGCCGGTTGGTGACTCGATCTCTGGGTGTTCGTCGAGCCCTTCTTCATATGATGGAAGATTTCTACGTCACAGCCTTTTCTGACTCGGACGTCCAGCAGACCGTTCGTGAGCTCGTCCACGAATGAGCCCGTCGAGCGTTTGTGTAACGCGTTTGCCCAACTGTATCCTTTTACTTTGCTAAATCTTGTTGTAGATCCGGACGTTTATCTAGAGCCAGCTCCACCAACCGGCGCTTTTGAAACGATACGTAAGAAGAGAAGAGATTGCGGACGGGTGGGGTATCAATGGGAGCTCCCGGACATCTAGAGCCTCAGGCCCAGTGAGGTGCGGCTATTTGACGCCCCCTAGGACCTGCATATGGACTCATGTTCAAAGGGTAACTTGAAGTATAGATTTGGGTCGGTGCGGGACACGCCGGCGTTTGCTGCGTCGTCGACAGGGTATGCGTTTGACCGTAGTAGAGTGTATGGACCAAAACTGTATTTGTTGCGCAGGGACAAGGACTGCGACGACGACCACGAATACGTCGAATGGCAATGCACCCGACGTCTGCCTGCGGAACGTAGGCTCGAGCGAGGCAGTCGGAGTTACATTGGAGCAAGTCGGATATCTAATTTGGGTCAATCGGTCCTTCAACTGTTTCAATCATTGTGCATGTCCGCCTCACACTTTCTCAACCACCCCTCCAGTGTTGTATGCGGTCTCAACATTCTTCTCTGTTTCTTCCGAGCAGACCATTCTGAAAGCTAAATAATGGTTCTCTCGATCCCTCACTTTGCATTGGGGTTCGAGAGATTTCCACAATCTCGAAGACAGGTTGATGGACACTCGACTCAGTCCTCCAAACCTACGAGGGGAAACGGTGGCTGTGTTGATGCCATCAATACCACATGCGGTGACTACAGAGCACATCGGTAACATCATCTCCTCCACGCGGATGGCAATTGCACCCGTTGAACTGTCCTGCAGTACATACATACGTGCCCACTTGAAGTAGTATGTGTCAGTCATTTTCTATGCACCCGTTTTTGTAAGTGCATCCCTTGAACTGGCCCTTAGCGAGTGCAAGAGGTGATTTATTGTCTGGAAGCAGTTCCTCAAATAGTTGGGGATGAAGTCAGACTCCACACCGTTCGTGACAATATTTGCAAAGATATCGCGATCGATATACGACTGTCATCCAGAACAATGTTCTTCGGATCCTATCTGCTGTGACTTTCACTCTTGCCACTGTGTTCGAACTTTGAGTCTACGACTCTCATGATCAATAAACAAGACACACTCGGCGGCTCTCAATTGTTCTTATGCGAATCCTGTCAAATTTGACCGTCACATCGCCTGAAGTCTCCCGGGTGTGTACCCGCCCTTGCCTACGTCGTACAGTGCCCGCATCTTTCTCCCTCACGCATGGATTGCTACATCTGCCACAAAATCGTCCCACGTCACGACTAACCGCGCCATCTTGGCTCGCATCTCGCTGGCGGTGTAACGGGGAGTGGACATCTTCAGCCAGGTGCCTCGGATATCAACTGTGGATACAGCGACGACAGCGACGATGTTGCTGACCATAGCTACGAAGTATATGATTTCCTTCACTGCAACACGCCGTTCATTGTGGTCCCCAATCTAGCACGCATGGCTTCTGCTACACCCAACGCTTTCCAGTTCTGGCTCCAGAACTTGTGCAAGCGCGACTCTACGATCGATGGGCAAAAAACAGAGAAACTCAGATTCAGAGGCGGAGGAATTCACTCGAAATGCCGAGATACCAACAAGGAAGAAGTCGTCAAAATCGTGGAAGAGTTCAAGGGATTCTCGAACAGTGAAAGGCAGGCTTGTTTGAAGTTGGTTCAAAAGGTCCACATTTCCGGTATGACTATCGCGTGCTTGTCATTCGTCCGTCTCACGTCGCGTGCACGGCTTGGTTGCTTATGTCTACACGCATCTGGTCAAGTGTGCTACTCGCGGATGGTGTTGGGATGCAGATTTGTCTGGTCGAGTGTCGGATCTACAAGGTAGAGTCACGGTGGTGGAATAAGGATGGTGACATAGTGTGCATTCTGTCGTGCGACGCGATAAAGAAGAGGCTGCTCGAGTTCCTTCGTGACGTACGTGGTCTCTCGTTTCACCCTTTCGAATTCGGCTAGTCCTCAAGGTGAAATCTGACAAACACAAATGCAACCCGGCGTCAATGATAACGATGCTGGACTGTGATATCCACAACCTGGCTGCCGTGGCGGCGCTACGCGTCACTGGATCAAAGCAGGTGGAAATTCTACTTCAGCGCGGCATACAGGCTTGTTGAGCTTTTCCACAGTGTAAGTTGATACGTTGAGTTCGGGGTAATTATTGGAAGTTAATGTTGAACTGGAGGAGAGGTGTCGGGAGGGGGGTATCGGAGGTATTTTTTTCAATCCCCGTGTCATGCTTTCAAATAAGTGTGGATACTATCGGTATCCTCGTGGTATCAAGCAGGATTTGTCAAAGTCTCAAAGGCAGTATTGGGTCGATTAATCCTCGTCTAGTCGCCGTGAAGTCCTCAAACGAGATACAGTGCCAGATTGGTCAGAGTACAAGCAGGTGAGATATATTTCTCACCTTCCAATAACAAATGGCATGACAACAACTTTCAACTCTAGGAACCGTCCAATGAGGCCATTGTCTGGAGACACCTATGGCATCCCAGTTGCCTACCATTCTACGGCATCTACAATATGCCTATGCATACGGCGGGGTATATCAAGGTCGCGCTTGTGTATCCATGGATGAACCAAGGAATCCTGGCCGATTATCTCAGGTCGAACTCTGAAGCCAACCGAACGAGGCTGGTGAGCATCAGTTTTCACGTTTGAATTACTTCACGATTGCATAGATATTGGAGGTAGTCAGGGGCTGATGAAGCCGCACGTCGCTCATCGAGATATAAAACCATTATGTTCAATGTCTGCTTCCTGAGCCCAGTCCTTCATATTTTTTTTTCACATTCAGCAAAACATTCTGATCACGAACAAAGCCGATTTCGGGCTCGTATCCGTTTTCGACGCGGATGAACATTTCCTCAAAGCTACGGATCTTCGCGGTACACCTCCTTACACAGGGCTCCGGAGATGCTTCGTGCGTTGCAGGACAAGAATGCAAAACGAAGAGTAAACAAGCAAGCATGTGGTGTGCATAAGGGGTAATTGCACTTACCCCGCATCTCCGAGTCGGACTGGGCCCGATTTGAAAGTGCCTTCACCGTGGCCCGACTCTCCAGTTTAATCCTCAAGCGACCTATCAGAGAGCGTCCGACTTTCTTTTCTTCGCAAAGGATTTCTAATCCAAGAACCCGGGCCGCGATCCCGCTGCGATTTCTTAGTAATATTTGAAACAGTAAACTCCGCATTTTGTAATCCTGTGCTAAGCATACCAGATATACAGATTCACATATCGACTTGACGCCCTACTATTCCCACCCCGTTCGAGATCCACCAATGCACGAAGAAAGTACTTACCAGTGCCACTCAGACTGTGGGGTATTGATTGTGATTCCAGGCGAAGTTTTATCTGACACTCGACTCCTTCCCAAGCTCCGGTTGCTACACCCTTCACTGAGGTGAAAGCCTCTGGGTCGGAACCAAGCTCACCCATACCTTCACATTTCTTCGAGTCTTCCGACTCTGCCTCCACATGGAAAGTAAGCGGAGTCGACGCTTTTCATATCAACGTCATGAGGGCACATCAAACAAAGGTATGTTCAGTTCCATTACTATAACCCATTAACCCTTGACGACTACCACTTATATTTATATTTAATGCAGTTTACTCCATCGAAAGTTCTTACTCCCCGACAGCAGAGGCTCAAGCTGTGGTATGCAGCTCTTAAGAAGAAGAAGAAGCTCGTTCAAGACCTTTTGGAGACGCAAAAAATCATTGAAGATGTGGAACAAGAAGCTTCCCAATATCTGGCGAGGGATACAATTGCTCTCTATCGTGGCCGCTATTATGATGTCGAGATCAAAGATAATGCTGAAGGCACCTTCATATCCAAAATTTCTACTGTCACGTTGGATGAGAAGAGATGCTCTTGATGAGTGCGTATATTCAAATATGATGCACGGGATTTCGCATGATGGTATTGATCATTTAGTATCACAGATGCGGCGGAGTGGGAGTTTTTCTTTGTATTGTTTGACTTTTTTTGTATTCTTGTCACCACATGCCACTCTAGTTGTAGTCTCGTGTTTCTTTCCACCAGGCCACTGGTTGGTCTTACCAGTACTCAGCCCGTATCTCAATGTTCTCTGATTTTGTATCCTATCGCGGCTCTACATCAAAGTGGATGTGCAATGTTTGTGACTCGAAGCGTACAGTATGGCGTGAATAACAACACAATGTGCAAGATGCACGCCGGCATGTTGGTATCTCGCCCAAATTGTAGGTGAGTTTTTTTCCTTTACTTTGACAAGGTTAACAAAACAACAAAACATAGCTTAGCCTGCTAGTAATGTTCAAGCAGAGCGTGCATAGTATAACAGTTTATTTTATGCAAGTCACATAAGAAAAGCTAATAAACCTTTTTGAGAAAGCACGGGAAGAAGTCATCTGGCGCAGCGACAGCAGATCCTGCAACCATCCCCTCGTGCTGCTGTCTTATCAAGGATACTCAATTGTACTGGAGTATCCGATGAAAACATTCCGATGACGGCCCTCAACTCCATGATCTTGGTCATCGGTTGTTGCGAAACGGTGTCAACGCTACTGTTCTCTTTGCGACTAGCGCTGTTTCCGGGTCCATCAAAGTTGCTGTTCGTTCCTTCATCCCACCGGTGCGTCTTTCTCCTGGAGATATTTTCTTCGTTCTCGTCAGGTCGTCCACGTTTCTGATTGGAAACTGGTTTTTCAGCTGGGCACAGTACCGTGAGGTCATGAAGATAGGCAAATCAGCAGTCAAGTCACTCACTGATATCTACACGGCTTGGCTGTGAACCGCTACCTGCGGTAGATACAACGACTAAAGGGATCGCTTCATCGAGTAGGTGCACACCAATGTTAATTCATCTCTATAATATCGCGGACTCATGTGAGTGGAACGTACCGTAATAATTCACAGCGCTGGAGTCCATTTGAATTGACGCGAATTAGGAGTGATTATAGAAATATCTGAAAGGTGAAGTCGTTGGCTTCTAAGTATTCTGCTGGTCTGACATACAAATATATAACTAATATTCTTCGAGATATGTGACAAGGTCAGGGTTTTGTTATCGTCTACCCGACCGGGTGAGCACCGGGCAGTGCATTCCCGACCGGGTACTATACTCATTCGTCCGAAACCTAATGAACCAGTACGTGGGATTGTCCACTCGCGGTCGGGTAAGTCGAATTATAATGCACAGAACTTATTTTCTCAACTACGTGGAATTATACACTCGCGGTCGGGTAAGTCGAATTATTATAATGCACAGACGGAAACTTATTTTCTCGATTCCTTTTAAGGGACCTCGTTCATATATAAGGCGGTCATCTTCATCCCTCAGCAGCATCTTCTCTTCTCTTCTCTTCTCTTTTCGACTTCTTCTCTTGCTGATGTCTGGCGACTCTGATAGTGAGCCCACTACGTCTGCCGCATCCGCTGGCCATAAACGAGGCCCCCCGACTGCATTACAGTTGGGGCCCAGGAAAAAGCCGTCCGTAAGATCCCCCATGAGTGTGATCACTACTGACCGCCGTCTGCGACCTGCAGAACCACGCAGGATCCGCTAGTCCACCACGGCCGCCATTTCGGGAGGGCAGTTCATGCATTCTGCAACGTCCAGACGTTGATCACTAACGGTCTGCAAGTCATGGCTGATCAAGAGGCCGAACTTTCGGATCTACCGACAGCAGCGTATGTGATACCCCGCTCAAAGGATTGATCTCTTACTGATTTACTACCAGGGAAAGGAAAGAGTACGCGGTATTTAAGGAGCTGTTGCGAATGACTCCTGGGTTCGAAGCCAGGTTGATGACGGCGTCGAATGAAGAAGTCATACGCTTCGCAGACCTGGTAAGCTGCATCATTTTCATTACATTAGGACTTAATGACGTTTTCACTGGAAGATTCAAAAGGGTGCAAACGGTGCGAGGGCTGACGACACCAAGGGGATGAAGAGCGCAATAATCGACTGGATCACCCCAAAGGGTCAGTCACTGAACCCCCACATCCCCCGCAACGTCAAGGCTGGTCGCGGTTTTAATCATGAGCGCACTGGTGCGCTCTTATGTCCTGCCGGGCTTGATTGGGCCAATACCGAGTGAGTTTCGCATCGTCTCACTAGTCTCATAGCTAACATTTGGTATAGGACGAAGACAAAGCTTGTCAGTGGTCAGATCCAAGTCGCCGGGGATCAATGGCCCGTATTCCTTTACGCAAATTATACGTATGATGTAGAGGACCCCTGGAATGGACTCCTCCGGAGTGGGCTCCTAGTTTCCGTGGGTCTTCGGGTCAGTCTTTCAGTATTGCACGACTAATCTTGGTGGTCAGGCGTATAAGCATATATTCACCTCCCCAAGCTCCGTGGACCAAGAGCCCAAGGCGACCCGGTCTGGAAACGCCCGCATTCACGGCATGCGATCTGTCACAAAGGCCTCCCTTGCTTATGTGTCAACTCAGGTATGTGCTTGAATTAATCCATCACATCCTTGTTAACACTTTGATTCAAGGCCCGTTTTTCACTGACGTCCGCTCAAGTGTTTTCTCGCACTGACCACGTGACAGATTCAGAACGATTTTACAACAGCGTTCTTGACCTGCTGGATGACCCTGATGAAAAAGATGAGGTCGATCAGTTACTGACGTGGTGGAACCGGTAGGTTTAGTCTTCTTTGATGCCAGACTACACGGTGGTAACTAGAATGAATTCCAGCCAAATATTCCCACTCTACGCTGACATTGAGCGCCTTCCGTCCAAGAACAGCGCGCTTGCAAGAATCCGCCAAAAACGGGCAGAGTATAGGGAGAGGGAGGCGGCCATCATCGCCGCGGATGCTTAGGACGTCCCGCAACGTAGTTGAAATTTGGAAGAGAAGAAGATTCGACGGCACGGAGTAGGCTGACTCGGACGACTTTATTTGATTTGGCCTTTCGAGCGACAATAGATAATTCCAATTCCTCTACATTCAAATGTCTTATATTTTAATATACGTTATGAAGTATTTGTCGTATGATGAAGCAAGCGTGAATTTCTAAGCCTGAGTATTCCAGCAATACTGAAGTAGTAATCGAATGGCTGCAGCTTCGTCGTCGTCGGTGTCGTCAGCAAGAGAGTGTTACGGTACGACGAGAGCATGCAAGGACGACACACCTTGTCTCAAACGTCATCACGCCAGCGTCAGATCTACTTTATCAAGTAGACTCATCCTGCAAGAGGTATAGTAGTCCGTCAGCATCTGGCCGGGTATATAGCAACGGTAAATATGACAAACAGAATCAATATGTTGTGAATTACCGCTGAGGGAACACTTACAACCATTATCGGGCAGCCTCGAGACGAGTGGTCTGCTCCATCAGCGCATTGCTTGGAAGCACGGCAATGCAAGTAAATATGCTAAACATGATCAGGACGGTCGGGAGGCTGATTAGTGAGTCAGTTGCATCAGTAAGATGGCGCACAACGAGAGGATACAAGCACGACATACCTTGTCTCGAACAACATCACGCTAGTAGCGTTTGGTCTACATTATCAAGTAGAATTACCCTGCAAGATCCATAGTCTGTCGGCATCTGGCCAGATATATGGCAATGGTAAATATGTCAAATGGAATCGAAAAGTAGTGAATTACCGTTGAGGGAACTCTTGCAAGCCTTGTTGGCGGGCTCGGAACGAGTGGTCTGCTCATCATCGCATTGCTTGGAAGCACGGCAAGATGAGTAAATGTGTTGAACATGATCAGGACAGTCTGGAGGCTGATTGGCAAGTCGATTGTATCAGTAAGATAGCACACGACGAGGGGATACTATAAGCACGGCCTGGCGACATACCTTATCTCAAATAACATTATACCAGTGTCGGGTCTACCTCATCAAGTAGAGTTACCCTGCAGGATTCATAGTCTATCGGCATCTGGCCAGATATATAGCAATGGTAAATATGGCAAGTAGAATTGAAAAGTTGTGAATTACCGTTGAGGGAATTCTTGCAAGCATTGTCGGACAGCCTCGGAACGAGTGGTCTGCTCCATCAATACATTGCTTGGAAGCATGGCAAGATGAATAAATATGCTGAACATGGTCAGAATAGTCGGGAGGCTGTTTGACATCAGTTGTATCAGCAAGATAGCGCATGACGACATTGACAAGAGGATGCAAGTACTATAACACACCTTCCATTCAACAACATTATGTCAACGTCAGATCTACCCTCTGAAGTAGATTCATCCTTCAAGATGCATAGCAATGATAAATATGATGAACAGAATCAGAAAGTTGTTAGTTACTGCTGAGGGGAACTATTGCAAGTATTATTGGGCGACCTCAGGATGAGTGATATGTTCCATCAGTGCACTGCTTGGATGCACAGCAAGAAGAGTGAATATGCTAAATATGATCAGATTGGTCGGGAGGCTGGTTGTTATTGGTTGTTGTCAGTAAGAGAGCATACTGTGGCGAAAATGCAAGCACGTTACAAGGTTGTCTGAACTTGTCTCCCTTTCCCAAATTGAGTCATATTACTAGGCACATAACAATGACAAATACTACAAAAGAAAATCTAATGGGAGAAGTGATGCAAGTATTGTCAAGTGCTGTCAGGATGAGGAGTATGGAATGTGAAGTAGTAAACCTGTCAAAAGTGATCAGGACAGTCGATATTTCAACAAATGAGCATCTATGATCATATTCAGCATCATACAACAATTCTGATCATTAGTGTCTAATATCTCCAGCCATATCTGACCTGATCCATTGGATTGTCAGAATGATACATTAGGAGGTAGATGATGAATAAGGTAATTGTAGGTAAACATTGGTCAAAATCTCACTGTTCCCCTGATGTCAGGGTGTGCGTTGACGGCAAGCAGCGGTTGACGTCAATACAAAAATTTCTCGACGGTTTGGTGAGCCCACCACGTCTGGACTTTGTTCCTATTGTTCCTTTCGATTGACCAATATTACCGTCACAGATACCTCGTGAGTTGCAGCACAGTAGTGGCATTTTTGCCTTGTCACGTGCTGAAAAACACGTTCGTTTTTCTCTTCTCGTTCAAGATCGCGATGGGCGCACAAAGAAAAGTTTCTGGTTCGTCAGATCTGATGCACAAAAAACGATGCGTCTGGAGATCTCTGACCTGTGGAAGCAACGGTTCTCGGACACGAGGATCACATGCGGTCAGTATGGTCTCCAAGTTGTGTGCGCCATCGTCATTCACACCTACGAATTCATTGCCACAGTCGAGTATAATGGCTTCTCGCCGGGCACGGAGAGGGAAATTGTTCAACGGGTGCAGCTCGGAATGAGCTTGACAGCTGCAGGTGCGCGCATATAGTGGTTCCGAGAACGCTCGACGACTAACACCACCACGCAGAAAAACTATGTACAGGCTATCTCGTCGCACTGGGCAGATTGGGTAAGCGACCTCGAATTGTGACACGTCAACTGCGACGGCGGCCTCGCCGAGGTCCTCGAATGGGACACGCGACACAGCCGTGACTATCAATGTGTCGCGCAGATGGTGTACTGCTGCGACCTCTTGCCGGAACACGCCCTCCCCACAGGCCAAAAGCTGGAAAAGTGGCTCTCGCGCGTGGACAAGCCGAACCAGGCGTTCAAGAACAACATCGCGGACGTGCTGAACGAATTCGTGTATATTGCCTCGGCGCCCGAGCTTAATGTGGCCTTTCATCAGGTCAACAGCCGCGTCGCGCCCGTCGAGTTCGTGTTCATCGGTACGCGTAAAGCTCGGACTAGAACGCCACACCCCGTCTTGACGCTGATTTTTTCCTAGGAACGCTGCTCTACGTCTTACGAGACCACCCACACAAAGAGCGGGCAAACGCCATATTGCACATGCGTCAACGCATCCGAGAACAGTTTCGCAACGTTCGAAACAATGGCAACGTCGGCAGAGCGCTCTGGAATTTCATCGACAGTGACGGGACCGTCGGGCCTGAAGGTTCTCTCTTCCAACAAAAGCTATGCTGTCGCACAGTCACCCAAATCCCAGCGGAAACGCAAAAAGCTCTTGTCCGACGACGAGGACGGAGAGTATCATCCCTCGCCTGTCAAGAACTAGAACAACGGCGTGAAGACGCGAGGAAGGGGGCGAAGAAGGGAAGAGTAATAAGTGTCCATTCACCAATGAATCACCATACATATGACTGTTCAATCTAGGCTATCCTGTAAGTAGAAATCTGCGTTGCCCAGTTGGGTTTCTCAGCTTCTACCTTTTGTCACTGTAATACATCCCCATTCAATGATCTTGCTGTACTTATTATCAGAGGGTTTTGGTTCACCTCGGAGCCCCTGATTTTTTTTTCAGTACTGCTGCCAAGCTTCTGGGTATGTATGCGAAAAGACCGACTGTGAGGTCAACATCTTTGCTAACCCTGTCTGATAACTCCGGACAGACGTCCGTAGTGAAATTTGTTCCTCAATACGGCGCGGAAAGCACCGAATAGCATGCCAATGAGGCAGAATGAGCCAAAGAGCGTGTAACATTGGCGTCAAACGGGACGTTCACGCGACGTCCAACTAGACACCTGCCGCACCCCTCGTCCATCAATAACATGCATCCGAAAACAGAAAAACCACACCTTGAGCTGATTCCATTTCTTGCGTTACATGATCAGATAGCGGTTATCGAAGAATCGCGATGATGACTAAGTGACTCGGGGTTGTAGCTGAATAATGCCTCACCACCACCATGATGTCATTTTCACGCCAAGTCACCGCCAAGCCCACGAAAATGGGTTTTCCCTGCAAAGGCCCACGCGATTCAAAATTTTCGTTCAAACCCCAAAACCCACTACTAACGTAGCGGGAATAGGGATTGTTGGGCGTATGCATGTTGACACGGCGCCAAGTATGTCGCGCGACATCGATGGTCAACACCGTGGGGTGGGATGAGGGAAGTAAGGAGAGGGGATCAGATGGAGGCAGTCTCACCGAGGCGTCGCTTCCCCGATACACCCTCATTGTTGGTGCTGCGCCTTGCTGACGTGGTATCGCGAACGGGTGTGAGGTGACTCATCGTTTTTGACGTTGGCGGTGAAGTGTTTGTTATTGGTGGGACGATGAGGGGCGTAGCTCACATAAACACCCAATCAAAGTCTAAGCCAAAGTTCAGTAAATCACTGCCGCACTTCGTCAGCAAATTACACTTGGTAAAACAGGTTGTGGCGCAAGGGGGTGGAGCGTCCAGTCCAAAAGAGGAAGTGTGAATGCTTGTCTCTGAGTAATAAGTAAGGGTCGTAACGCCGCCCCTAGCGAGCATCTTCAAACCCAGCCGCTCGACTCGTTGAACCAAACCCCCCCTTGGCTTCGCCCACGCGCAGGGACTGGCGCTGACCCCCGTTTCGCTCGTCTATATCGACCGAGCCCAGCCCCGGATCTACAGATCGCGCTCGAGGAGCGGGCGACACTGTGAGCGCGTAATGGCTGCGAGCAAGGTACAGGGTCTATTTTCCCCTCCCATGTCGTGCGTTCCTTAACCTCTTGCCCACCGTACCTCAATGACTCCACCTTTCAAAATATCTACTGGGCTATCTACTGGGCTCTGTGCACAGGCGTGTTTGGAAAGCGCGATGTTGGCAGCATCGAACGTGAGTTCCTAGACGAGTCCTGGGTTTCGAGCTATGTGTCTCCGAAGACGATATTCTCAGCCGCATCACGATTCCCTGTTTGCAGTCACTTTACCCAGCCCAGCTATCGCCGTCACGCCAATCCTCACACCACCGTGCGTCATCACTCCACAAATCACGCTCGTCTCCCAGACCTACAGCCATCCACTGGCAGCCCCAAATCGTTTCCATCAGGAAGCTCTCCTGCACCACCCACTCCGGAGGCTCTTGTCGATCCTCATTATGGTGCTCGTTCCAAAGTTTACCGCTGGCATGAGAACTTCGACAACTCATCCGCTCGCATGGAACAAACATCGCGGAAACGATCCTAGCCATCCACCATGGATATAATATGGGCATTCCCTCTTCCCATGCCACACGCTTTTCCACAACCTTCGATTCATTCGCACAGGTCACAACGTACTTCTTCTTCACATCACCGTTACTTTCCGACGGCACAAATTACTGCCAGCTGCACATCTTTTTCGGTCTAATCCACCCGTGGTGTCGCTATATTTTTTGACATATACCACACGCTCTTTTCTTCTTATCTCTTAGCATCGAGTAACGTTATGCAACATGTCTTCGCTAGCAGGAACGCAATACGAACTATCACACTAATCAAGTGTGTGTGCATGGAAGCAAATGCCACCGGCCACTCGATCGATGCGGCCGAACCGGGTGTGGCTGGACTGACACAGCAAGATGTCACATGTGCACACTTTCAAGGTATTCCTTCTATCAACCGATCTCCTTGCCAAAGATTTAATCACAAAACCAGTTTCATCATTGAAATGCCAGAGAACTCTTTCTCCCAGCCCATCCAAGAGAACGAGCATTCGCTAAGAACTGTACTGGAGTCAACAGATGGCTGGTGTGTCGTCGCCACAAACGGTGTCTTCTGTCCTGAGTAAGTCTTCCGGTTCGAATGCATGTGTCTTGAACTGCTCACCAATTAAGCGCAATCTCCCTAGTCTTGGCTGCCGTATTTCATGGATCAGCTGTTATCGTCACCTTGTTTCGACTCTGGTTTTGGTACCATATCCGACGACTCTGGTGGAATGATCTTTGGGCTGCTCTCGCACTTCTATGTGAAATGGTCAACACGGTGGTGCAACGGACGCTTACAGCGCCGCTCGACAATCCGTACATAAACATCGAGGCTTTGCGTGAGCAACTTGCTTCTTGAATAATTTTGATTGGCCCTATTCTTACATGAATATCGTTGCGCTCAGTTACGCCCGCGATTTCACGAAATGCCCGCGTAGTATCCTTCTGGCTAAACATCCTCTTTTACACCTCCACTATATGGTTTGCCCGAATATCCATCGTCTGCTCGGTGGTCCGCATCGTTCCTCCTGCTCGAAATGCCTGCTTGGCTGCTTTCATCGCTGGCAGGTTATTTATTTGCATGTGGATCTACATGCTCACATCCAAGTCCGTCTGTTGCGCTGTGAACACGTCGTGGCACCATTCTTCCTTTCCGATCATGTGTCCGATACCCACTTGGATAGCCATTTCGGAGGTATGCAGTACGCTTGTTTCACTAAATACTGCCGTCAATTTCTCATCCTATCATTTCTATATAGCTGATATGCTATCGGACATCATCCTCGTGGCTCTCCCTGTTCGTCTCCTGTGGCGGGTGAAGTTACCCTCGAACGAGAGAATCATGACCCTCTCGGTCTTCTCGACCAGCATCTTGGTTAGCATCATCAGTGCGGTCCATGCCTCGTACCTCATTAACAATGTTCGAGTCTGATAGCGATACAGCCGACCCCCTTACATCACGGGGGTAGACGCAATAAGTATCTTGCCGTTGTCGAGTCTATCTGGTCAAGTATAGCCTAGGAACGGTTTAAGCCCCGCACCTATAGTAGCTAAATGGGAAGCACGTGCAATTCCACGCATATCTTTGTGCATGATAGTATGACGATGCTTACCGCCAATACCAAGCGTGATGCCACTCAGTGATCAACTGACCGCATTACTTCGCTGTGCTCAATGCTCATGTGGTATAATTTCGGGAGTGGTGAGGCTTGCAGAGCAAATGCAAACGCCTGACCAAAATCAACCAGTAATGTCACTCAGATCTGTCCTTTCAGTGCTCATCGACAACGTCTAACATACTACAGCGGTAGATTGTGCTATACGACTGGTAGTAATTCATATTGCCAATATCCGCCACTGGATCTTAGTAGCCGTCCGACAACACAACCTACGGTATCACTCCAAACAAAACAACTCTGGGTAATCAGCAAGGCACCCGGCACTGAATGGGGAGACTTGGTGCAAACAACTGCAGGATGCAGCATGGAGAAGTCACATGCTTACATTTCAGACTCGGAGTACTCAGCTACGCCGAAACGGTGTCTGGTGTCCTGCATGACTCATTGTAATTAGCCGACAAAAGCTCCGAGTGCTCCATATGCACTAGAAGGACGGACTAGGACTAAGTCACTCGGGCCTTACCCGCCTTACGTGCATCCCAGACACCCGCTCTAAGTCCTGCCCTTGCCATCTCATCGTTGGGTATAGACGTATGGATGAGGCAGTGGACGTGGTGTATAACTTGGTACGCGTTAGACGCTGTCGTTGTCGCAGTAAGAGATAAAAATGCCCAAATCACCAGCAGAATCATATACTGGCTGCGATAGTGAAGGTGAAGACATCGTCGAAGACGAAAACAAGAAGCTTCCTGCATTTCCGAGTCGTTGTGAGCTTTGGGCCCCAGGGTATGGCATAGCCCCCGCGATGATGTAAGCGATAGCCCTCGAGAAGACCCTCACGGGCAGGCTATCGGTTTCGAGATGAGTATCGGGGATTTTACGACACTGTGAGCCCCGTTGGTTCTCCCGGTTCTCTCCCTCTTCTCTTCCTCACCCTCCCCACGCCGCCAGCACCACTCGCTGCACAAGGCAGTGCACGTCGGGTGCGTGGCCGCCTACGATTAATTTACGTTTAGTTATCTGAATGCTGCTATTAAATTCCCGTTTTTTTTTTTAGATGTAGGGCAACTCGTTTTCGCAAATGTGACACGAGGTCGGAGACGCTGCAGCATGCCTCCGTCCTCGTGTATCATTTGCGCAAAATGAGGCATCAGAGCACACCCCTCAACGTGACCCCATGATGTGCGTGCTCACCCCTCCCACTCCTACGCCCGCCTATACCTTGTCAAAAACAAGGAACACAACGCGATGACGACATGGAATGCGATCCGACAACCGAGAGCTCCGTCGTGCTTCTTCACCAGTTTGCCCGCATACTCACGAAGGGCCACAATGCGCAGGCACTGCTCATGCACACGCTGTCGGTCAATGGGATGCAGCGCAACACATGTGCCCTCGGCATCGACGACGCGAAACTCTGGTGCGCGCTCGACGTCGCGTGGGAACTCCTCCTCAGTGCGCTCGCCATCTCGACTGGCAAGCAACTCTGAAGGGACTGCGGTGCTGTGATTACATGGTATTAGCGTTTTTCGGCATCTTCATCAGACCTTTGAGTCTTCCAGCATATTGTTCCCTTCTTAATTCAATGAGTCGACGACATGACGGCATGTCGTGCATGCCGACGTGACGTTGATGTCAACGAACACGTCGCCGACGCCCGACGAACGACGCGATGTGTCAAGTGACAAGATGGCACTGGCATCCCACGCATCATGATCCAAAGGGGATCGGCCGTACCGCCGTCGATCGGCGGAGCTTGGTTAGCAAGGTCCCCGTTATCGATGGGCTTGCCGGGCGAAGCCTGCGGAGTTGTGGAGGGTCTATAAGACCACACAACTCCCACCCACAATGTGCACCGGCGTTCGAGCCTTTTTTTTTCCACCTCATGCATCGTACCGCTGTAGGCGAGGAGCAGGTATGTCGGGTACTAACAAGGTTCTCACAAAATAAATCTCCTGTAGTCCTCTGGTGGTGCACCCTCCCAAGGCCTTCTTCAAAGCCCCTGGTTCACTCCTGGGCCCCTGTCGGCAGCATCAACCCAGACATCAATCTACTCCACCAGCCATCAAGACCGCACCCGAGATAAAGAGGCCGACCTGCTGGTCGCCACCGCCTCTGACGCACTCGTCAATGAGATGGTTTTAAATAGCGGCTGGCGCCATGCCCCAGAATCACACACAACACATCAAGACATCTGGAAAGATCAGATCACGGAATCCTTCAACCTCGCCTGCGTTGCCCTGAACGGTATGTGTTCGAACTTTCATTTGATTCTGTACCTCACATCTGGTCAGATCATACGGTGCTTTCTGACCCATTACGGAAGCGCATCGCCCAATCAATCTCGTCGTTTCGATCCAAAATGGTCCGAGCGGCCGAAAATTATGTCCGCGACTATTTGCAAACGGACGCGGAGTCGTCAGCGCCCGAACAAGCCCCCGCCGACTACACTAGCCCGAGGATGCAAAAACTCGTCGCCGAAATCACAAACCCATCGACCCCGGACAAGTTTTTCCTTCACAAACAAGGCTCCGATGTGAGTAAATATATATACAGCATCTATCCATGACGCTAACCACACTTCCAGGGAGTCGAAAGAATCTTTGGTCATCCCATTTTGGAGAAATTTCATTTAGATTTCTGGTATGGCTCTGACACATCGCCTGTCATGAAATTCCGATCTAGCTACACCACTACCCCGCCTTATATGCTAGCCTTTTCCGGCGTCGCGGTAAGTAACTGAGGTTGTCATGAATTTGCGATAAACTTACTTACAGACTGATTAATCTTTAGTTGCTTTGTGCTCTTCACCGGGTCGTAAAAGGCCGTTGCGCTAATTCAGGCAAGACCCTCAAATTTGCGTCTAATTCATACGCTAAACATTTCGACCAATACCATTCTGCCATCGTCGACACGCTCAAGGACGACGACTACAACGGACCTCACTTCCACAAGCAGCTCAAAGATTTGAATGAGCAAGGGATGTAAGTGGGATTATTAACCGCAGTGACTGCCAGTGGCATACTGTACTAACTACTAAACCAATCCCACAGGGAACGGATTCAAAGCAGTGGGAGGGCAGGGGTCCTCCTGCAACCCTTCGTGATCCCTCGCGCCGTCATGGCGACATCGCCTGGCGCCGGCACTAGTTCCGACATCCCGGATATTCCGACACTTCCGGCGGCGAGTCGCTTTGACTTGGACTTTAGCGGTGGAGATTACTATAGCGAACTCCATCCCTTTTAGCGGGGTCTTTGACATGAACTCCAATGGATGTACTTTAGTGTAATTTCATCTCGTTGTACTGCTGTATACTGTACGCTGCTATGCTTTCAATCAGTGATGAGGATGCAGAGATCCCAGTCCTCAAGCGGTTAGGAGGTACAGAATGTCACTTCTTTCGTATTTCTGATTTGACCGTCATCGAACTCAGCACAACCATCCAGAATCGCCCGTTCAGCGGCCAAACGCCAGCCGGGTTCTCTTAACGATTGAGTAAGGAGATATCAGATGTCCGAGAATCTGCTCAAAGCTGTCTCGGCGTCTGTCCAGCCTAACCTCCGCTGTCCTGCAAGAAGCTCTCGAGCCCTCGGTGGCACTCGTCGTGTCGTACCACCAACTATCTTCATGCAATTCTCGTCAATGACACGCTCCAGCACACTGCAAGCCTCCCTACTGAACCTCGTAACAGCGGGGCTTGTCCGTCTAGTCGCCACACACCGCGCTGCACCAGAACTCCCGAAGACGCCAACGGTGGCAGTACGTTGCCATGTTCCGTGAACGTCTCGCTTCTACTAGTAGAAGGAGAACCCAAAGAAAACAACGAGGGCGGACTTGGCAGGCTGCTCACGCTCCTAGATCCGCTCTCGTCTCCGAGTCGATCAGGGGATTTCGTCGGGACTCGGGAGGATTAAGAAGGACCTCCGCCTCCAGCACGGTACGCACAGGAAAATTTGATGCCTTTTTGAACACAATTCGATGATATGCTTATACGATGGAATTCGAATCCACAGGTTGTTGTGTACTACCTTGTGCCACTCTTTGATTCCGAACGACGATTTGCGTCCTGCGCGTGGCATTGCCTCCATTCCTGTCCACGGTCTGCGAGTCTCTTTGAACCTTTCCTGTGCAGGGTCAGGTTCTTAATGGCCTCGATGCGGACGTTCATTTCATTGGTGAAATGGCACGCGTGCGTCATTTGTCCCGTCGCTCGTGACGCGCACATACATCTTTGCTCGGCCACCCTCACCCACGACACGCATGCACAAGGAGGTACCGCCTGACCGCCCTCCCACGACGGCGAACACAGGAACCGAGTGCACAAACGCGCACGCAAATACCTGGACGTGTGGACCCTCGCGCGTCTCGCACTCGCTCTCCTCATGCGCTTGTCCTCAAGTTAGGAAGAAATTGAGCGAGATCGATGGCTTGAATGTGCGAATTTGAGTGATTGCGCTCGAGTAAACTGGTTTGCAAGGGACTGTCCTTGCTCGAGAAGTTCAACTGCTTTTGTTTGCACAGTGAGCACGGAGGCAAGTGGTCAGGATGTCGAAACTAGGTCGCCTGAGTTCGAAAAGCCAAGGTCCAGTCTTTCTGCGAAAATTGGTCCCCGGTTTCTGATTGGTCAAAATCGATTGACCTTTCGCATGAGTGCTGCCATTGAAAGGATGAAGAACATGGTATATAGGATAACATACAAGGTGAACAAGGACTTAAGAATCCACATTACTACAAGAACTTGCGGCCGAAATATTTGAAATTGCACGGGCATCATGGTCACTACCAGCAGACTCTCTCCCACAGGGCCCAAACAAAGACGTACGATCTTCGAGCAGGCCTATCCCATCACGGTTAAGAATATATTTGATCTCACCAATCTGCCAATCTGCCTTCTGAAGGAACGCTTCGGCCTGATCGCATCCGTCTGTGGCAACAACTCTCATAATGTCAAGCTCCTTGATGCGCAGGCGATGATACCGTAGATGTGCCGCGAAGGCGTCCCGGCTTGCTCTGGCAAGTTCTAACATGTGAAGAGCACGAATCCTCTCCACCTCTTGCGACACCGTTGCAGATTCCTGAATCACACAACTCAAGACGATATCCATATCATCAATAATATTCTCACCGTGGTCAATAACCTTTTAACCTTTTTGTGAGGTGAGGGCAGTGAAGAAAACTTGTCCATCATTCCGTCCGAAGGCATCATAAAATCAAGATAGGTTCGCTTTCGAGGATCTAGCTCGTTTGAGGTAGGCAGTGAGGAGGTAGTTGGGGAGGCACACGGCTTCATATTGGAGGTAGGTGGTGGGGAAGTAGGTGGGGAGGCACATGGCTTCAAGTTGGAGGTAGGTGGTGGGGAAGTAGGTGGGGAGGAACGGGGCTTCAAGTTGGAGGTAGGCGGTGAGGAAGTAGATGGTGATGTTGAAGTATTCGGCGTCAAGTTGGAGGTAGGTGGCGAGGAAGTTGGTAAGGGACCTGAATCATACTCATTGGGATGGTCCCCCGGCTTGGACAATGTTTCTTTCGGTGGGGTCGCCGGAAGACTTGACTGGAGCTTGCCTGGAGATATATGTGGTGGCAGCATTGCGGTTTGGTTCAAACTTGAGCTGAGCG
>JBBPOM010000149.1:0-42522 GCA_038091455.1 Leccinum uliginosum
CGAAATGACAGCGAGGCGTGTAAAACCTACACCGGTTCACAAATGGGTAGACGCTCGAAAATTCGAAATGGAGTCGATGCTGAGCGTCATATAGATGGCTGAAATCAAAGTAGACAGCGACGTTCATGGCTAAAGGAGCGATTCGTCGATAGCATCGCGACGGACTCGTCGTCGAGATACTCAACTTTGAGGAAGAAATCAGACAGATATGATATGGGAACACACCTTCGGGGGGTAACCCACTGAGAGGCTCTCTGAGCAAGCGATAATATGAGAGAAACGGATAGATACTTGCCGGATAGAGTGTTGAACAATCTTAGAGGAGGTGAATGGCATCGAAAACGCACCAGGTGAGGTCTAACAGGTGAATAATTCATGCGCGAATACATCTAGGGCCAATTCCTTGGGTATTTGCAGTGTTGCGACAAGCGAACCTTCTCAAAGAATCCTCGATAGGGGCACAGGGGCCAGAGATACCGTACGCGGTCTCGGGGATCACAAATGCGTGTGTCGAAGTTCTAAAAAACGCGAGGGCCTTGGTTTGGGATGCAGTCAGTGGCTCGACCTCATGGGAGTCGGGCTCTACCTTTAAATCTCTCTTGCATCCATTGTCCGCCCGTTTGGAGTTGCGCATCATGTCATGATATCACGCCAGAGACAAAGGAACTATTAAGGGTATCCGATTGGGCTCCGTTATCTATATCAGTCCTGGAGTTGATGACAGTCAGGGGATCTGATCGTCAACGTTGCAAATGTGCTTTCATTCGGGTTGGATTATGGGTGCTGGAAAGGTCCTGCTTTGGGTACGGACCCGGCCAAACTCGAGCGCTTGAGCGCTCGTTCGACAGGGGGCGACCTGGCTACCGCCAATGGATTTGAGGCTCCCCTCCCTTGTGTTTCCTGTTTCCTTCTGCTTTCCCCGCAGCCGCATCTGGGATAGCCCAAACTGAGGATTCAAGTTCATGTCCGCGCGGAATCCTCCATCCGAGTCATGGACATATTGCTACCGCTGCGCACGACCAGTGTGCTACTCCTGAAGTTCGGGATCTGCCAGCCGCGAACATGTCTTCAATCCTTCAACGCGACATGCGTATTTGGGGCACCAACATGTGTTGGCGCCGTCTTGAGGCGGTTCAGCTGTGGGGCGTGGCAGAAGATAACGCCTAGTGATGGGGCATGTCTGATCGACTCCTGGATGAACCGACGCTAACCTAGATCATCTTCTTCACTACAGCAAAGAGAGAAGAACTCTCGTATTCTGAGATTAGCCGGCAACGTTGGCGCAGTCAGCGCTACGCATACATGCTGTACTTGAACGACATGTGGGCTGTGGAAACACCAAAACATGGGTCAGACTTAGGATTCAGATGGTATATCTGAGCTCACCAGCACCCCATTCCTCCTCCTTTCTCCCCCTCGGTGTCACGGTATTGCTTCCGTCAGGTTCAAGACAATGAAGAACTTGTCTTGAAGGTACGCCGCTTCTCCCATTGTCCTCCCAAAACATTAACACGATTACGTGAAGAGGGCAACGCGTATAGATCACGTGTTGATAGCGCGACCGGCGCTCGATAAAGACATGTGGCAGCGCCTGCAGTTCTCCGAGTCTCTGTATCTTGACGCGCACGCATTGGACACACATAGTATCCATGTCCATTTCGGACGTGACTTTAGGCTTCCAGCCTTTCATATCGTGAACTCCGAGTACATACTTAGTACCAAAACGTCAGATTCGGGGACTATGATCGATGGATCAAAGCGTTTCCCATCTCCCCGGGATCCCCCTTCATTTCCGACAGCATTGCAGGGACGAATAGCGCTGTACGCCTCGTGTATCGTGCGATCAGTGTGTCAGTTGTATCCCGTGATCACGCCGGTAAGCCCAGTACGTGGTTCGAGCCAGCGTTCTCCCCTCCACCGACCGAGTCAAGTACAGACTCCGTGCCAACACGGTCGGTAAAGTCACCTTGATCCAATTTCAAGACAGAGTGACCGAGAGACAGCCCATCGCTAGACTGGAAACACCCGGACCCGCGCGTTATTTTTCTTCCGAATCACCCCCTTTTCCTCCTCCATTGTTCGCCCTATCTGGACATATATCACCGAGTCAGAAGGAAATTTTCGCCCCGAACACGTTTTCCCTCTGTCAGTCGTAATGCGATCATGATGGCGTTTCGCGGGCCCAAAGTTTTGTGTTTGTGTTTGTAACCTTGGCACCCACACGCACCTACATACTCTTTCATTGACAAGTTGCCGTAGCGCCGACATCTCGAAGCGACATCATGCTGTCATATTGCAGGGGTCGGATCGGACGTCGGACTATACAGTAACTGACAACTCTACGTCTGATGATGATGTACGATTTTTCGACTATTGGTACACGAGAAACTAAGTACTTATGGAATGGGTGATGAGGATGTGATCATGAGACTAGGTGAGAATGAGCATGCCAGCGCTATTTTAATGGACACAGTGCAACGTGTTTAGGGGATACGATCGATGGTAATAGAAATGAAAAAAAGGCCAGGGGGGCTTCGGAAAGCAACGAAAGACGCCATTTAATGAAGAAGAATTGCAGATATGTTATGGTATCGCATAGAGAACAAATGCCAAGTGGAAAGGTTTAGGGTGGATGACGGAGATGGAAGAGATGCGGTTGTTGAGAGGCGATAACTGACATATGAAATAAAAAGGTCCAAGAATTGAAGGAAATTAAGATGGTGAAGGGAAACTGTTGCTCGTGGCAACCCCGGGGACGGATGCTGGAGAATTGGTGTAAGACCTCGGGGCGTGACAACATAAAGAAAACGACAAAGGTCAATCAAAATCTATACACAGTGAAAGCAAGCAAAGAGCATGGGATGAGGCGACAGACCCTTGAGGTCTAGAAAAATAGCATAACTATCGTGAGACAAAACGACGGAGGTCGAGGTCAATATTTCCGACGACGGCGACGGCAACTCAGTTTCTGTAGTGAGATGACCACGTCTGAGTGGGTTCTTCCATCTGCAGAGGGGTAGCAAGCGGTGGCTTCCAGCTAGCAGCCACCCGACGCGTCGATGAGTAGATCGCACCAGCAGGCGGAACGTACGAAGAACCAGAAGGAACGGTCTGCGTGTTCGTCACCTGTGTGAAGATGGGCATATCCGCAGCGTGCTGAGGATTCTGGATGCCCACCTGGTGTGGAGCGACAGTGGTAGAGACGGGGACGACAGTTGCGCTTGAAGACGTTGCCTCGATATTAGCGGCTTCCGAAGCTTCCAACTCCATTAAATCCAGCATCTCCAGCGTAAAAGCACTAGGTTTACGTTGGCGGGCGGCCTTGTACGCTTGGATCTCAGGATTATCGGGAGTGCGGAAAAGGGATTGAATGTCCTCCTGAGACAAAGGAGCGGGGGGGAAGAAACTTGAGCTATCCGCCGCAATGGAAGCCATCTCCCGTTCAAACTCGGCATAGTCAAAGTTGGCGAACATCTGGTTGTTGTAATCGACCGCATGGGCCTGGGGTGCCATGCCGACATCATAGAGGCCCTGGGGCCGAGACACGAGGCTGTTGTGGCTGGAACCCGGGAAAGTGAGCAGCCCTGGCAAAGAGTCGAAGGACGAGTTGGGTATCTGCTGGAAGTCTGCAAAGGTCTGGCCTTGATTGATCGGAAGGTCAAAATCTGCAGCCTAAAAACGTGCTCAGATACCAACGAGATCTACGAGTCGCGCGGAAACTTACCTCTAGACCTATTGGATCGAAGGCCGGTAGCTCGATGGGCGGAAGTGGTTGGGCCGCGAAAGTATTGGGCGATGTGTGGGAGTTGGGATGGTATAACGTCAAGTGAGAAGAGGACGAGCTTTGTGATCCGGAGCCAGGCGATGGGTGGGTAGACGGGCTCAACGAGGAAGGAGGAACCGCGCCAGACCGTAGATCGGGGGAGGGCACAGGGGAGGGAGCAGCTGACATTGGAGGAGACGGGCCACAGGGACCATAACGCGACTCAGGCCAGTAATAGTGATTTGGCGCGGCCATGCCAGAGCCATAGCCAGGGACGAGACACGACTGGTTCAAAAAGGGCGGGGGAGGGAGGGCAGGCGCGCTGGGACTGGGAACCATGTCCGTGTTTGCGGGTAGCTGGAGGACTGGAGGGGAAGGGGAGGGGCTGGGACCGGCACCTATTGCAGATAGCTGAAGCGCAGGAGGGGGGGAGGGAGTTGTCATAGTGGGACTCGCATTCGAGGGGGAGGTTGATGTGGCGTCGCGAGACTTGGCAGTTTTCTGGCGGCGATTTTGCTTGCGTTCTTTCTTTTCGCGCTGCTTGTCCTCCCTCTTCATAGGGCAGTAACGGTAGTTGGGGTATAGCAGGTGATGCTTGGCCTTTTCGTCCTCTGCGGCGCGCTCCCAGAATCGCTTTACGTGCTCGGGTTCCATCTTCCACATTGCGGCGATCTGGCGGGACACGCTACCCTGGGTGATCGGGGCTTCCAAGCCTGCGCGCATGAGAGCGAACTTGGAGGAACGGTATAGTATCCACGGGTTGGCTGGGCGTGGTGGTTTCATCTTGCGTTCAGGTTCTTCGGAAGAGCCTTGGAGGAGCTGTGTGTCTGATGGAAGGGGCTGTGATCCTGCCATTGGATAGAGGAAAGCAGCCCAAGGATAGTAGAAGATTGGGTAGGGGTGGTAGAAGTGGTTCGGGTGAGAAACGCGTCGATGAAATGGTCGATCCTTTTTAGTAGGTCCTTGTGGGTCCCACTTGTTGTGCGACTGTTTGTCCCTCTAGTGAGTCCCTTTTTATCTATCGACAAGTCCACGACGGCCAAAGCGACGCGTTCCACTCACCATCACAACTAGAACAATACCGTGACGCGTCGCTTTCTAGAAGTTCCACTTTCCTGTATGACAGGTCAAAGCGTGCACACTACGCCACGCCTCTTCACAGATTCACAGGTCACAGCACCGCCCGTCCGCGTGTGTCGTCTTTGAGTGCTTCGACGCCTTTGCGTGTAGTCGCAGCCGCGCAGTCGTGGCCAAGGTGCAACAAGTCCTAGGTGGCGTCGGTCACGGCATCTTTATCCAAACAAAACGTCTCCTGAAAAAATACCACTTCGATCGTTTTCACCCGGAACCGGATAATATACGCGCCAAGGACACTTCCTCCGCAAAGTCCAAGCAAAGTCCCACTCTCAGACTTCAGTCATATCACTAAGGCCTATGATTCGGGACGGCAACGGGCGGCTCTCCCCTGCCAGGGGCCAGGGCCTCAACTTTTATTTCCCGTCATGTCACATGCAACGCAGCTCGCCGGCGTCGCCGCCTTCGCCTGGGCCATTCTTGGTGGACGTACACGTGTGTCTCAGAAGCATGATCCGAGCATCATCTAAACGTCGCCGCTGTCTGACAAAGTCAGTTGACTCTGCTGGAAGATCCCTCGAGGGACCTCGGACGGTCAAGTCTAAAATCATTCCACCCGAAAATGATTCAAAAGAAATCTACGGGCTGATTTTGGCACTGAACTTTGTCCAGTGACTCGGAACGCACTAGTCATGCACGTAAAACAACGACGAGGCTGCATACCGGGCTACCTCCTCCAGAGCATCCACACCACCAAAACCGTCCTCGAGCTGCCCGTCCTGTGCGGCAGAACGCTGTGCGAGGCTTGGACGTTGACTGGTGGTCAGATTAGTAACTTTAAATGACCTGCACGACTCAGTATTTATGAAAGTGAGACATCGGGTTGTTCTCTCTGACTAGCAACTCCGAAACTGAGAAACTCTATTAAATAATTGACACTTACAGGCATATACTTCGTCACCTGTCTCTGTGGCCATCAAGGGCACATGTGCAGAGCGGAAATTCGATGTGGTTCACCAATCATATAGTTGCTGCCAGTGTGTCAAAGATGGCGGGTACATTGGTCAATTGAGTACCGGACCCTATCGATAATCCCAGTCCCCACGCTATCAAATTGTGCTACCGCCTTGTAAGTCTGTGCAATTAATTCCCGGCCATCAGCTTCAAGTTTGACGGCAAGTCGTGATCCCTCCCCGGCTCCTCAACTTTGGCAGGATCCCGTTGGGCGCAAGCGAATGTTTTAGCAGCATCATCGATGGAGAGCTGGATGATTGTGAGGCGGGGCCGTTTTATCCAACATTCAATTGTGTTGATCACCAATTCCTCTATTTATGACCAGCGGTCTGGATAAGCGGGAATACTTTCCGCCAGGGCTACTATACTACGTTTGATTTCGGTGACAACCCCCGAATCAGAATTGCAGAGTTGAAAAAGTATCGATATTTTAGTCTTTCGCTCCTGCCAGTGCGTCAATTACTAGTATCATCGGCGGCGATCTCGCAGAGGACCCAGGGTTACGGAGACCTCCGCCACAAACTCAGGGAGTTCCGATGGGGTCTGAAGACGTGATATTCCATTGACACCCTCTAACCGTCGAGGAAGTCATCCATGCGCACAGTGGTGATTCGTGTACGAGTCAATTCGACGAGGTGACAGAGTGTAACCAACAAAACTGATGAACAGGTCGGTGGTGGATTACTAAGGCCATGATCGGCTTTCTTCCATTGGATTTAATGCGTTTGACGACCAGGTTGGGGCGGCGGGGCGGGGCTAAAATTGTCCTCTGCATTCTGACTAGTATCACCTTAAGATGCCCGTTCATCGGATCATCAACTTGAACACCGTTTTGACAAATTGACCGGAACAATATTATGTTCCGTAGATACCCATGGTCTACTACGGGGGCCCCGGCCTACATTAATAAGTCAACGCAAATCCTCATAAACTTTGACTTTGGTCAACTGATCATCTTCCCAATAATAAAATCGTGCGCTTGCCATCATCCACAATAATCTTTCCACTGGCTGTTTTTGCCGCTGCACTACCCAAGCCGGTGGTCAAAAGCAATGACATCGCCATAAAACTCACTAAACATTGTAGCTCCCTTCAAGTTCCCGAATTCAGACGACACTGTTAATGTTGATGTACTCAAAGCTCACGTTGCATCAAACAAGGCGTAAGTTATTATGGAAAAGGTGACATTGTGTTCGCTCTCGCTCAGACCGTGACATTGTTCTTAGCGGCGTGACAAGGCTGGGTGATATATTGGGTGATGCTATCAGTGGGCTGCGAATGTAGAACAGACGTACTTACAAGGGTGATATATGATATATCACTGGTGGAGATTCCGGATCGTGTGCAGGGAACACCAGCGGTGAGCACGAATGATGTGTATCAGGACGGTGAATGTGTTGATATATCAGCGTATTCCCGGTCATAGGCACGGAATTGCACGGAAGCATGAAAAGGTGTGTGCGATGTAAGTATCAGTTGATGTACCATTTATGGAGACTGACTTCAAGGGATTTTCAACTCGCCGAGAACGATCATCCCATTTTTTTTAGCTGATTAGCATGGTAATGATATATCAAAACTACTTGTATCGACTCGCCCACGTTACCCTCCCTTGCGCCGCGGCACTGACTCGGTGACTCCCCCTTCAAGGTAACTGCTTCGCACAGCCCAGCCTCACATCCCCAGCTGGATTTCGACGTCATAACTCGTCTCGCCACCTTCACTGCGCCTCGACCTCGCTCGCCTTAACTTGAAACTCCACACGGGTCAGATTTTCATTTTCGACCAAAGTAAGTGACCTGAACATGAATAAATAGATAAATAGATAAATAGAAAATGAAAATGAAACGAAAGTACTAGAGCACAATCGACTAAATTATAGTAAGGATGATACTATTGCAAATCTGCAAATCCGACTCGGGGGTGGTCACCGAATTCAAACGTAGTATAGTAGCCCCGGAGAAAAGGGCTCCCGATTGTCCAGAATTCTGCCAGTGGTCATGAATGTAAGAATCGGTGATCAACACAAAATAATGTTAGTAGATATGACGCGGCCTCACCAGCGTCCTGATCTCCAGCGATGATGCTGCTTAAACACATGCCCGAGCCCGAATGGATCCTCCCAAGGTTGAGGAATTCGGGAGGGATCTGAAACGATTTGCCGCCAAAGGTGAAGCTGATGTCCGGGAATGCATTGCATGGAACTACAAGGTGTTAGCATAACTAGGTAGGCTGCGAAACCCTATTGACACTTACTAGCATAGAATTCAGGATTAGGTAGAAAAGATATACCACCAATGGCATTGTACATGGCGGTAACTCGATTCGCATCACCAATTATGTAGTTGCAACCGGTGTCGATGATGGCGGGTACATTGGTCCTGTCCCTGGGCCCTCTCTCGGCCCATCTCCCCATTCTGTCTTGAATGCTTTCAATGTTTACTTGCCAGTATCCCTGAATGGCTGATATCAGAGGAACCATTTACGTCCACCTGTAGTTTCAACTCACGGTCACAGTCACAGGGGCATACGTGAATTCACCTCTGTAATGGTCGGGGTTAACTCCACCTATGTACAACTCGCCTCCAACAGGGGCGAGCTTGATCGAAAACACCGGCTCGATGACCGGAGGATGGTTGGAGACGAGCGTCGCTAACAATGGCTTAAAGGGAGTCGGAAAATCCGAGATAGACTGGAAGGCCAATCCCAACTGGCCATCTGGAGCCCAGTTCAACTGGCTGCCGCCGGGCCCGGGTGGACCAACAACATGCAATGCAGCACCAAAGGTCTGTTCTTCTGCCTGCCAGGCAGTCAGAAGTGATTTCATAAATGAATGATATGCTACGTACCGTGAAGCCAGAGATGGTTACTTTATCCACATATAGTACACCTGCGACAGCCCTTTCATCGCCAAACGACATGGCGAATGCTTTGGGTTGTCCATTGACTACCGCTTGATAGCGGGCAGTGCTTGACCCACGTGCATTCCAGGGAGTGTGACCCGTGCAAGTAGTACACTGACTAGATATTACGAACATATCACTGTTCCAAAATTGAACAAGCAAGTTGGATATGCTCGACGAGAAGTGCCTACCTAGCCCCTGTGTTGATTTCGACTTCACGACGATTGGGATCAGTATAAGCATAGTACTATGCCAGGAGCGTGAAGAGAAACTACCATTAAAGGTCTTGGGGGGAGTACCGATCGAAATCTCGCCGAGCCACACCTCTTGTCGGTAACTCAGAGGGCCGCCAGCCCCGGCGCGCTCTCGTATCCCATTCGCATTCCCAGCATCATATGCCAGTGGGTGGGCCGTTCCCGTGTTCCTCTCATAATTGTCGAAGCCACGAAGAACCTTGCTAAGAGTAGTAATGTCTGAGCGAGAGCGAACACAATGTCACCTTGTCCATAATAACTTACGCCCTGTGTGATGCAACGTGAGCTTTGAGTACATCAACATTAACAGTGTCGTCTGAATTCAGGAAGGGAGCATGTCTAGTGAGGTTTATGGCGATGCCATTGCTTTTGACCACCGGATTGGGTAGTGCAGCGGCAAAAACAGCCAGTGGAAATATTATTGTGGATAATGGAAAGCGCATGATTTTATTATTGGGAAGATGATCAGTTGACCAAAGCCAAAGTTTATGAGGATTTGCGTTGACTTATTGATGTAGGCCGGGCCCCCGGGCCCGTAGATCATGGGTATTTACGGAACACACTATTCAAGTTGTTCCGGTCAAAACGGTCGGATGATATCCGATGTACGGGCATCTCTCTACATAATAGAGTTCCCTGCAAACGGACCCGCAAGAACATTTTGCTAAATTTGTAATTCAGATCATGGGATTTCATTTATCCACTCCAAACACATACAAATATACACACAAAACTGTTAACGCCAGATTCTAAGTACATACATTCCGACTCCTGAAGGCCTGACCTCGATAACGTGTCTTTATCAAGTTTTGCCAATCTCTCATCTTCCAGGCGTAGGGACTCGCACGGATGGGAGTTTAATTTTCATTCGACCAAAGGTAGCCGTCGTCGTTTCTTAGTACCTTGAGCTTACACGGCGTGCAAACGATCCCGATCACTCCTACTCATCGACTCTGGAGTGCATCAAACGTCTACACAATTAGGCGCACATATCTCTCGAACCGTGTTGGCTGACACCGTCGTTGCCAGTTCAAATATCACAATGACATGTCTCACATGCGGGGGTCGGCAAATCGATCAACTCCTGACCTACATGAAACGTGTTGAAGGCGTGCTCGGACAAGGTTGGGAATTATATGCAGATGATCCGCAGATAATCACGCTGTCCAGGGAGGTCTGGAACCTGCTGTGGTTGAACTTCCAGGTGCCACATATGATCACGAAACAAGTACATCAAGAGCGGGTGTATCCGTACACCGTATCGTTGATGGAAACGATGCAGATGTATGGGCAGACGTTGGGTCTGGTAGAGCATAATCAGGGAATCGAGTGGCTCGTCACTGAGTATCGGGACGAGGCGCAGAGGATGGTGGACAAAGATGTGGGTTGGTTTTCTGCTTGCCTCCGATCCGCTCCTGACCCAACCGGCGTGCCTTTCCTAATTGTATTTTTTTTCTAGGTATGAGCATCCGCTGGGAATCGTAAACCAACACGACGATTCGTTTCGGGTGCGGACGCGCGTTCGTGCGCGAGTTTGCGAGCTTGGTGATCAATCTGTACATGGACAATCTCCGGGCAGTGGAAAATCGTTGACGTGTGCGTACAGGCACGAGGCGTTTTCGGAGCTGTTGATCAAGATACTGCAGGCTGCCGTTCTTTCACATACTGAACTCAAGTAGGTTAGGTTTCAGTCTTATTTTCCTTTTCTAAAACTCATAGCGCATCTGATTTTCAAACCACCGCAAGGGAGGTCGTTTCCGCAATGAATTTGGGATACCATCCGCTCTTCGCCTATGATACGTATGAAACGATTTAATGAAGCGACACAGACATTTGCCGTGACGAGAAAGTGCCCATAGACAGTCACTGTGATAACTGATGATCTTGATGCACTAATACGTTTCATGCCACCATGGATCCATGAAGGTCGAATACTCTTGACTTCTGTTTACATGACCGCAAGTGGATCAGGGGGCATCGCATCTTCGTGCGACCACACTACACGGCAGCAATGGATGATCGGCGATCGACGGACGCACCGCCATCGTAATCGACATAGGAAACGGTACGTAGTCGAAACCCCAGGCCTCATCAGTTTCACCCTTTTTTCATCAGGTTATATCGTAGGCGTGATATATAATAGGTCAAGGGCATGTAAGGACTTGTTTGGTATTCCTGCTCCTTCACAATCAATGCTCTTCAAGGCGATCACAACCGTCGTTGCCGGCACAGTGGCTGTTTTGGCCGCCCCGACATCTGATTCTACAAGGACAAGCAATGGCATGTTAATGTGCCCGAATCTCATGATGTTGGATCACATACCGCGTATGTCGTCCTGTGATGTCCTTAGGCATCGTTTTGCTCATATAGTTTTTTATATATATTTTAGCAAAATCATTCGTGGCGCGAAACGTTTTGAAAGGAACATGGGAACGCTGGATCCTTCTGCTTTGAAACGGGGGCCCGCACTGAGCAGCCAAGCTGGCGTTCACGTTGATTCGATGAGTAGTGGACCTGGCGTTAATCTGAACCACTGGCACCTGCCTGAGTTATGGTATGGGACCATTTTTATTGGCACTCCCCCCCAACCCTTCACTGGTAAGTTGTCCCGTGCATTCTTAACACCCATTCACTCTAGTCGCCACTTTAGTCCAGCTCGACACCGGTACTAGGCAAGTATTTTGCGTCGGTGCCATCGACTCTCGTCTCACCCGACCCAGCGACCTCTTTGTTCCAGCATCAAACGGTGATGAGAACTGCAGAAGCCACCGTAACCTCTGGGATACCGCTTCGTCCAGGACTGTCGTAGCCCTCACTGAAAATTTTGATGTATATTTTGCGGACGGTGCGTATGTCATGGGTCGACAATACATGGACAATGTGACCTTTGCTGGCTTCACCGTATGTTTTTACTGTTTGCGAACATGATCATTTCTGACCAATGAGTAGGCAGACTCTCAGACCATCGGTTCTGCAACAACGTACTCTCGTCAAATGGCAGTACTATCTGGTTTTCATGCGGATGGTATATTGGGATTGGCTTTCCCGTCTCTCTCAGGTTTTCATGATAAAAGCCCCCTGCTTCACACACTCTTCCGTGAAGGAAAGCTGCCTGAACCTGTGTTTTCACTCAAGCTCACGAATTCTGGAGGCGAGCTTTACGTCGGTGGAACGAACGAAGCACTTTACATTGCTAGCAGCCTTGCCTTTACTCCTATAACAGTCATGGTAAGCGTAAACGCCAGGTGGTAATGAATGCATACTTAGATTATCCTTTCAGAAATACTGGGAATTCATGGTAGATAACATCAAAGTGAATGACAAGATAGTTCTGACAGATGTATCCGCCATCGTCGACACTGGTTCCTACTTCTTTTTGGGTAATCCGTCGCAAGTTGGGGCTCTGCATAAGGCAGCGGGTGGCAGGACCGTCTATCGTAGTTTCTACAGCTGTGAGTTTCGATCGAATTTGATACGTTAAATTTTTGTTGACTCCCTTCAGTCCCATGCAATTCCTTTCCTTCCGTGACTTTTACCATTGGTGGGAAGCCGTATTTGATTCCTGCCGACGCCTTAAGCAGAATCAGGTCCGGGATGGCTCGAGCGATTGTTTCAGTGCGATTGTGGCTGCTGAGATAACATTTAGTGAGATTCTCCTATTCAACATCTCTTCCCATGCTGACCGTTAAACCTGACCAGATACCTTTACGCTCGGATCCATGTTCTTCCAGCACTTCTATAGCGTGTTCGATTTTGGCAGCCAGCCACCACGAATTGGATTCGCCTTGCTTGCTAGTTAACGGCTGGTCACCACTCTTGTCACACTGAAGTTTAGTGCGGTCAAAGCTAGCTGGATCAGTATTGGATAGTTTATTAGCTATTTGTAGTAGCCTGAGACGTACATCCTTCTTTGTAAAGTTGGGGTAGTGGAGTTCCAACGTTGCAGAGAATCCAGCATCTATACTACAAGTCTATAACGACCTGAGATCTCCTCACAGGTCCTGGCCGCCTCAGACAACGCACATTCGTAGGCCAAAGATCACCTTCACCTTGCTCAATTGAGGTGTTGACCGATGCTCATATCTCGACGTTGCCATCAAAACGTCAGTGTAAACGAATAGACGAGCGCGCCGACGTGTAACCGCCTGCAGCTTAGTGATGGCATCGCTGAGAAAATCGAAAATTACGAGTGAAATTACTCAGAACTTTCCCGGCGGTGGACGTGGTTAGGACACTCTCGTGGTAGTCATGTAGCTATCGTATCGAGCGTCAGCCTATTCCCTTCGGAAGACGGGCGGTCGCTTTGCTTTGAACGCTTTACGGTGCGCGCAGAGGGGGAGGAGCCGGTGAACGCGTATGGGGTGTTGGAGGAGGGGGTGTTGGTCGCGGGGGATAGAGCTCAGAGCACCGGACGCCCCGGGATTGGTGCGCGTGGCCGGCGCTGATGTTATTCAAGCAGTCGCTAGTACAGTCGGCCAGGGCGAGGACAAGAGGGAGACGAGGCTGTTCGACGTGTTCGGCACGAGCTACCACACGGTGTTGATGTTCACTGTGGAGGGTCGATGACAAGGGAGGTATTGGCGGCGCTGCGGAGGTACACTCCAGTTGCTGCCGGTGCTGATGCCAGTGGGGATGCAGCGGTTCGACCGCTGGTCGTTCTTCCCCGGGGAGCGACGCGACGGCTAGTGTTGACTTTAGGGGGGACATTACTGCCACCGCCGCAGTCGTTGTGGACGGTGAGGGACACGCTTACCGTGCGTACTTGGCGGAGGAAGGGGGAACGAGGGTGGTGGTGGTCAGGCCAGACGGTTGAAGTGTTACATATTTGTGTAGTCACGTGAACAGGCCATCTTGCTCTCAGCTTCCATGTCGGCGTACGGCACTACGCGCAACCACCACGCTGGCTCCTCAGCCTTCTCGAGTACGACGTCCGCATCGATCACGCTCTTCCGCCGTTTATCTTGGGAGGGCACCGTCCCGCTCGAGATCCGCGTCGACCCAAAGGAGCTCCCCGCGAATTCCGATCGTGGGCTCGAGTGCTACTACGTCCAGGCGCCGCGAGTCAGCTACCTGCCGCTACTCATGCCCGAAATCCGGAGATTCCTGATGGACATCGTGTTCGACGAGGCGGCGGGGAAGATGCTCAAAGAGGAGGACTGGTGGTTCGAGAGCGAGGAAGGCACGTTGCTCAAGTGGTGCGTGGTCTGCGCCATATCTCACAATCTTGTCTACCTTGGATGCGAGTATTCTTTCTGACACCCACGCGCATCTTGCGGTTTGCGTTTTTGCAGGCACTGGCCGATTGGCCTGATCTACGACAACCACACAATATCCGCCTCAATACGGCCAAACGCGCCCGCCATGACGAGCTCGGGCTCCAACCTGCCCGTAACGCCGCTGAAGCTGATCCTCCACCTCGCATCGCCCCCGACTGAGAAGCTGTTGCTACCCCCCACGGCCGAGTCGTGCAAGCAGGCATTCATGGGGCAACTCAAGGAGGCGGATTTCATCCGGTGGGGAAACACGAAACGCATGACTGGACTCCGAAAGGCCGAGCAAGACGGAATATGGGAGGGTATCAAGGAACGTGAGTCGTGCCTTTTTCATTCCATCTGTTCTGTTCTATCTGCGTATCCCTAAAACGCGAATTTTCTTTACACGACTGGCTGAAACTCAACTGCACTGACTGAACTGACTATCTGATTCGAATCCGATCTGATCTGCGGCGTTGTTCCGTTGTTGCTTCTCTCGTATTCTAGACAACTTTGATGACTATTGGCGCGTCGCATCCAAGATCGTACCCACGACAGCGCCCACGAGACCGAGTTCACCACCGCCTCCGTCCGGTGGCGGATCGCTGCACGCTCGGCCGGCGTCGACCGATCAACAGAGTACGCCCGATCGCGATGGGGCGTACAACGTCCGAAGCGTGCCTGTCAGACTGTACCTTCCCGATGGACCAGTCATACAAGACCTCGTACCGCCATTATTAGACGACGGTGAGTTTGGCGCCGTTTTCTTTATCCTTTTTTTTCATTATGGTCGTTGTTGCACGTTCGGTCTCGGTCTCGATTCCCTCGCCATCGTTCTTGTTTCTGATGGTGACGATGAAAATAACACCGATATTTAGGAACGTCGCACACGCTGTCGCACTACCTGTCGACGCACCTTCCGCTCTTGTTTCCGCCTCAGCCGGCGCTGTCTGGGCCCGAGCTTGCGTATGCGTTGATCCAGGGAATCGCCGCACCCTCGGAGACGGAGATGGGTTGGCTGGGTGCCTGTCTGGCGGGCGCGGACGGGTGGGTCAATATTTGTGTAGGGATTTCGCGGTAAGTTGGGGAAGAGACCTGGGAGGTTTGAGAGCAAGCGTTTGCTTTTGTCCATCCATTGATGCATCGTCTCTCTTTGTCTCTGTTCGCTCGACATTTGTCCCGCACGCGACGAGTGCGGCATTCAATATTCAATGCCCGTGGATGTGCGCCATGATTACCGTTACCCCCATTGTGTTATTGCGTTTTAACCTTCAGTACATGGTCCGTTCGCGGACCTCGTTCTCTTCGTTCCTCCGTTGGTTCCGTCCCTCCGTCCCTCCGTCGTGCACTTTAGCATTTACTACATACGTTTCCTTTTCTTTTAGTTTTAGAATTGAATTGAATTTATCATAACGGATGAACGTGACCGGAGATCATATGAGCTGCGGAGTTGCTTCAACTTCCGATTCCTTCCGAGTCGAGTTCCCCGAGTCAGTATGTCTTCCTGCCCGTCTTCATCTTATATTCCTCTTCTCCTCTCCAACTTCTTTGCTTCTTGATCCTCGGGATCGTCTAGCAGAGCCCCAAAGTATGATCACCATACCAGACACTTGAGGTAACAAAAAGAATGGCCTATCTGCCTTTGACCGAGTCTCCTCAGGCCCTTCTGAATCCGCACACCATTTTGAACGCAAAATTTTGACCCGGGAACATGAAACTTTAAATCCTGCGATGCGACCACGGCGTCTTGGCACATGTATCTCTAACACGCGTACTATGTGCGTGCGTGCGCAGGACACACGTGGATATACACTGCAGCCCTTCCGGAAACGGCCAGGGCAAGATCCCTGAGTACGTGATTCGTATAACGACCTTCATCATCATACTACGGTCCGACCGTGTCCGGGTATCGTTTGGGCATGCAGTGCCAATGAGATGATATGATTTTATGGAGGCGGCGAGGGCGGCGATTGTAGCATCTCATTTCATTCGATATGATGCTGATTGTATGCAGAAGTTGGGTGTTCGGGTTACCTGGTGGCCAGCTCGAGCGCAGACTCGGACACGGGCAGCCTCGCCGAGGTATGTATTTCCGTGGCCCCGGTGGTGGTGGTGATTACGCACGCACTGAATGGCAGGCACCGGGGCTGTACTGGTTCGCTCACTTACCGACGAACCGCCGGGCAAAAAAGAACTAAAGGTGAAACCTACAATTTGAGATGACGGCCGGTCCGTCAAATTTCTTCATGATCAAGTGGCAGCCAGTAATAATCGTCAAGCTATCAATGATTTGTGCATCATCATGAGGCCCAGCGGGTGGGTGTCGAGACAACCAAATTTCCTCCCCTTCCCCCATTCCCGCGTGTATTCAAGATATCTTATCAGTCGAACGGAACGCGGAAACCTCCACGAATTTCGATGATTAATCTGATTGATGAATCGTTGTCCCCTCTCGTGTGGGAAGGGATTCGACGTTACAGCATGCAGAGTCGCACTGCATCGACATTATCGACTATCATAACAACAACTATACACTCACGAAAGAAAAGACATCCATACATCCGACTAATCTCGAGCACAAAACGCCGCATTACTCTCGCGCGTAAACTATACCTCCTCGTCATCTCATCGAACACATATTTTCAGTGCCTGTTAGTGCCTTGCCTTTTCGTTATTTTTTTTTTCACATGATGTCAGTGGTCGTATGAATCTGCGGTTCCGTCGGCGCGGGCGCCGTGAGCCTGGTGCAAGGGTTGCATTTGGTAGAGTTTGCCCGATTGTTTGTTCCTCGACCTTGGCCAAGCTAGGGACGAGTCCCCTCCCGAGTCCCTCCCCCGCCCAACAATCCGGTTGCGTGAATAGAGAAGTAGAGATGCAGTGACGGACCGTCAGCCGGCCCATGGAATACAAACGCCGCGCCGCGCCAGGGGCCGGTTTCACCGTGACCGCACGAACACATAATGTTCACAATAACCAGCTGACAGCCTGCCACGCCGACGACCGATAGCTTCGACCTCACCCCCATCCCCGTCGGACAGCAGCACGTGGTTTCAGAGTTGGGGTCGAGGGCGTGTGTGAGACCATGAAGGCGCTTGTTCGTTGAGGGTCGCGGATTATTTGATCTCGTTATGACACCTTAGATCTGGCTATACAGTCCACACTGACAGCCAATGCTTCCGTCGTGTTCGGGATCCAACTTCCAAGTTCCGAGGATCTTTGGCATCTTTTTCTCTCTCTCTTGTTTTCTTGGTTTGGGTTGGTTACTTCGAAGACCCTGTTTCGACGACACAGGACTAGACTCGGAGACACGTGTCGATGTCATCCGTGGGACCGATTTCCTTGAAGCAGGACCTTCAAAACGGATTAGGGGAGGCGACCACTTAGTAGTAGTAGTAGTATCCCACACGGATGCACGGGTGGTACTCTCCCATCCCCATCCTGGCGGTCTCCTCGTCCCGTGAAACTTTGACAGATGGATGATCACAAAGCCTCTCCTCTCGATCCTCCCGGAAATGAGCATGCCATTGGCGGATACACGCCCGCTGATATCATGGCAATCGCTGATGATCGTGTACACATTGTAACCAATCCGACGTTATGTCCGGTCTTCTCCTCTCGTCCACATAGGGTCGAACAATAGTACCGCGGTGAAGATGGAAAGAACCGAACGCTGGGTGGTTCGTGGCCACGAGAAACATGACACTCGCGGTAAGCACCCTGTCCAGGAAACGGAAAACGGTGTCTTTTGGAGGGAAAGGATACAGGGTTGATCGATCACCCTGATCAGATATATGTTCGAAAGGGGGTTCAGACCTAGAATGTGATATCAGAAAGTCGAACGATAATTCACGCAGATGGCTTACTTGCATGTGAAGAAGCGATTATGATCATGATCAAAAACCTCCCGTGGGGAACCCTATTCAATTGTACGAAGCATCATCAGATGACCATTGCGACCATCGTGGAACATGACGCCCGCACGTCGATAAGTGTGTGACTGCGAGAAATCAAGATCACACGGCGCTGGAGACGGAAAAATAGCAACAACAATCTGATTCGTTGTTGAGCGCCGAGTCTCCGATTGTCTCAAGGAATGCACGCAGATAGCTCTATCGCATCTGATATCTCCGTACCTCGTTCGCTTAAGACCCAGATCGCTACGTAGTACGTACCTGCTCGGGCTGCAAATGGCCCCGTGATCAGACAACGACCAAGGTGGAAAAAAAGAACTAATATGCACGGCCAAGTAAAAGCAGCGGCTCCCGAGAAGTCCTCGGTGAGTGCACGGTGGAGATAATCTGTAAATGCGACAATGACGGCCAGTTGCCAAAGGGAGAATTCATTTCAAAATTCGTTGGCCATTGGTCGACCTGGTAGATGCTCGATCAGTCAGCGCTGCAGCAGTCAGTTGGTTGATACAATACCTGTCACCCGTATCGTTCAGACGTCAATGAATTACCGAGGAGGAACGTTACAGCACGAATATAACGCAAAGATCTGGGTCAAATTGGAAGAGTCAGGAAGGCCGGGTTCCTACGGTAGTACCCTGGATGATGGCAGCCTGCAAAAAATAAAACACATCACTCTAAGAGTCTGAGCCAGAGAAATTGAAAAATGAAAAAAACGGTCGTCCTAGTTACGATTTGGCGGAAGTTCTTTCTTGGGTTCCCCAGTAAGACTAAGTGTGATATTTTTTGTATTGCATGTACATTGCCCTCGGACGGCACGAACCAAATCAACTTGCTGTTTGACAATCATTAACGAAGAGAAGTAGAAGACCTGACATGTATCTGTACCGTAAGGTCAAGTTTATTTCGTTGATTGGGACATTGAGTCTTGGTAAGATGGGCGCCTCCGTTACCTACATGGCATGGCATCATGTCGAAGGCGTTGGGAACTTGAAGGCCATGAGCTTCTGTTGCAGTACCACACCAGCGTGTGAACTTGGCAGATAGCGTGTGGATCATATGATAAAAAGTTGTCGTCAAAGTTTTAGCATCCCATCCATAGTACTAGGTCAATGGAATGGAAGAAAGGAAGTATCGTGGTGGTGGCCCGTCCATCGGACGTGCCAGTACATTGCAATCATTGAGCCCTGATTCAAGGACCAACTTACCCTGAGCTCGGCCCCATTGAGTCGCGAAAACGACTTGCCTTGTACCGCCTCGACGCTCTAACTCCAATTATGATCCTAGCGAATGTCGTTAGTGATAGCGAGACAGGTAGAACTAGCGTTATGTCATGTAGACGTACGCACGAGTCGACCACTGGCAACACAATGTTGGACACTTCATATCCCGAAAAGCTCACTACTACTACCCTTTTGGGCGGATTCCGGAATAACGTTAGCAAACAACTTGTTTTACACCGCATGCGCGCGGCAGTGGCCGTAACAAATTCGGAGCCTATCACTCTAGTACTATCACCTCAAAGACCCTGAACTTTCTTCAGCGAAGGATTTTTAAAAGTTTCCCACTGCTAGCTTCTTGACAAAGAATCACAATTTGGTGTCACAGGGACGATCCCACGATTGGACCAGCATGACTTGATGACGTGGCAAGTCGAATGGTTCGGCATCATCGGTCCTTTCTTCCGAGTCGAACAACCTCCAGGCATGGTACGAATACGAAACGACAAGACGACATCGCGTCAGGAAACAACGCCTTAAAGTAATGTTTTCGTATGAACCTACTCCACTATTTCCCAAAGAAACCTCCGGTCCGTAGTTCCATATGTTTTTCTCCTTTCTCATTTCTCATTCATTAGTTCGGAATGCCGGTCCTGTTATCCTGACTATCTACCCGACAGGAGATATCTACGCGCGAACCCCACAGTCAAGACGGGTCGGGTAGAAGTAACTTGTGCTATTCGTAAACCGATCATCGCAAGGGATAGGTGCGAACTTCGAGGCTTTCGCGCATTCAACAGCCGCGATTTTGACGTCAAAGGCTGGTTCCCATCTGGAAAGCCGGTCGCCGTTTCTCGGAGAGAGAAGCTCAATCGTCATCACCACCACAACGACGACTGTTGCAATTTCTGAATCCTGGCGCTCGCCATTGCTCCATCTCCCCATCGCCTGGAATTTCTTGGGCACCTGCACTGCTCTTGGACGTCCAGAACAGCCTCCAGTTCGAAGCTGTCGTGTCATCAGCGACGATAATACATGTGAAGCTTTGGACCCACCCATTTCCTTCTCTTAAAACAGATTTTTGATCGACATATTGTCTCTTCTGCAAACCTCAGTCCGCTAAGCAACCTGGTCCATCGCAGAGGGTTTGGTACAAAACCAATTACTCATTCTCATAACTAATATGTATCTGCCACGGTGGGACAGAAAAACAAGCGAATATCGGCCCCCGTTTTGCCTCCCTTACCACGGGAACAAACAATGGTGGTCAAAATTGCGGCGGCCAAAAAAAGTCGCTGGTCGGGTGTCATGGTATTTTTCTGCCCGTGGTTTTTTTTCTCGATGGAGATACAACTGTATAGCAAGTGTCTGTCGTTCGGACAGGCCCTGGGGATCACTTGCAGTCTCCACACTGTGTAGTGATCGTACGACACCATCATCCCGTGACAACTGATTCTGGGCGTTCATCAATGAATCACGCACGGTCGACCGGCCGACCGCATACGCATGCACGGATGGTTTTGAGGGTGAATCCAACAGTCTGGGAAAAGGTTGTCAGTGGAACGATGATGATGAAAGTCAAGTAATGATCCCCCGCGAAGTGTGGAATTGGGCGTTACCGCCGCGCCGGTGCTAACTTCACAACGCAACGCCCAGCCGCCAGCACCTTCGTCTTTTTATCCCAAGGGGTTACTATGGGTCGAGAGAAAGTACAAGTTTTACATGGTCTTTATGGGGTTTCCGGCCATCAGCGATGCGCTACATATACACTAGCTGGTTCATGAATCAAAACGACAATCACTGCGATCAAACATTTGTCTTGTTCACGCGTGTAACATTTCTGTTCTTTTTTTACCAATCGGCGAAATCGTGTAAGGTATGTCAGGCGCAAGCAAGTGAAACGAAGTATAGTTTGGTGGAATCTGTGGCCATGGAGCCCGTCGGACGGAAGTAGGTTGATGATCGTTATCGCAAGTTCATCATCGTCGTTGATCAGAGTCCGAGCCGCTCAACTCCCGCCTTCACTGCCTTCTTGTCCCTCCCCCTACCCGGCTAGTCAGTTCCCGATTGGCCGGCTGTTGGCAGCCTGTGCTCAGCAGGTCGCCTTACCGATCGGAAACCAGTATTGCGCCTTCGTTTTCGTCTTCCGGCATTCCCCGCTCACACGAATTTGTTTTAGTTGGCAACGGGCTCTAGTAACGTTAGGTCATAGTCATACTATCTTGGTGATCACACGCTTAGTAAAGGACTCTAGCTTACCTTGAGCATAGTACTATTAGTCTATAGTGTGTCCGAGGCTTCTCTTACATGTTTTTCTTCTGCTTTTGCCGAGGACAACACTTGAAACTTCTGCGCCGCACAGCCAAACTAGTATTTTATGTAGTAATGATGAAATGACAGTCGGCCGAACGCTAGTACGTACGGCTCTCAACACTGCCAGTACTCGCACCTCGGTCCTCCGAGTCAGGGCGTGAGTCTTGTTCCGAGCGACTTCTGCCAGGAGCGAGTTCATCTTACTTCTGATCTCTGATCTCTGACTTCTGACGCGTTTTGGCTCGTAGATGAGTCGTGGCAGTGATCGGCGGACAGAGTTCTCCGCGACTGCATGATGCCGATGCGGGAAGCGTCCGAATAAAATACAAGCAAAATAAGCTGATAAATAAGCATAAATACAAAATGAAATAATCAGCATCACCGCCCTAGTACTACGTGCCTGAACTTCGTGAGGGGCTAAACCTCCATGTCTTGGCACATTGACTTGCTTCCCCTGCGTGTTTTCCTCGATCCAAGTGAGATCCCCGGTTCAACAATGATTACTATATTAATATTCTCCTTAAATTACATATAGATCAGTAATCCCCTGAGCGAGTGACAAATAGTCCATACTCAACGGAATGAAACGAAAAAAAACACAATGAAACGGCGAGGGAGGAGTAGAGATATGTAGAGGAAAGAATGTTCTACTTAATATATAATCATGCGTTCCATACGCCCTGTATCTTCTCTTTGCACAGCAAATATATAACATAGCACAGCATTATCCACAACTTTGTACCCGACCTACCCATCCCCTAAATCGATGCTGGCCATAGGACAGGTCTCGGGGAATGATGGCCTAGACTCGATCGCTCGCGCTCGCGTACGATGTAGTTTAGGAGGGGGATGGATGGACGGATGTTCGAAAGTTGACTGGTCGCAATCCTTGCCGTCGGAAGAAGGCGGCGTCAAAAACACCGCGGACGACAGACAAAAACAGCAACAACAAAAACGGTTCAGCCGAGTTTCTGCGCCGCCACTAAAAATTTTGGACAGATCAGCGAACATCGAAACCGGTCAGCACGGTAAACCGTGGGAAAAAGGGACCAGAGAACAGGGGCGGGGACGGGGGCAAAGAGAAATGCCGAACGAAAATACCACTCACGAGGTGGCATATGGCACGAGGAGGCGTAAACCCTTAACTGGTTTAAGCTCGACCAAGTCATTCGTAATCGATTTTGATACGGGTCGTAAGGGCTCAGCTGGAGCGATGACTCTTCGGACAGGCCAATTGCCATGGCAGTTTGCATGGCAAGCTGTGGGAACCAAGGAAGGGCGCATCAGTAACGACATAAAGAACCCTACAATTGCACCACACGCACGTCGCTATAATGACGAAACCCTGACCACAGCGAGCGGGGCGCAGGCGCGTCAGCTGACATTCGTAAACGAACAAGATGCCAAGGGATGCGTACCATGCCCTCGTCCGCTCTTGTATTCTGCCCATGCAATGAGGATCGCCGCTTGTAGTGTGTCCACAGTAGGATGGTGTAGAGATGTCGATAGTTGTTCCTGAAATAAAATCAATCGCGCGTCGTCAATGATCGCCGGTGTGATGTCAGGCGATCCGGGAAACCCGAGACTCACTTTGGCGGCATCACAATAGATCTCGGCCACAACCTGAGAGCCTCGGGCGACGATTTCTGGCATATCTGAATACCTTGCGCCCAGAGCAGCTATGCAGTTCGCGAGGAGCGGTGGTAGCGTCTGGCGTCGAAACCTGTCGCACAGGTCGTCGTAACTGAAGAACATACACTCTGCGCCCACGTTGCCAACGAATAGTTGAATGAACTGTTGCATCCAGGCCCGCTGGGGAGAGGAGGTGTGTGCGGCGTCGAACAACACGGATGATCGATAGAGCTGCGACGATGGTGGTTGTCCTCCAATCTGTCTCCCAGATGAAAGTGCCGAACCCGACTGGGTGGCGCGGTGCCCATTGACGGACGCCTCGTGACTCTTGGCGTGGTCGAGCGGGTATGATTGATAGCGCGAATGGCTGTCGGTTGCGTGTTGCCCCACAGGCTGTGGTGGTGAATACGAGGAGGAGCGTTGCATGGACAGCGATAGCGACGATGGCGCAGGTGCGAGGCTCGGCGAGGGAAAGTCGGGAACAGTGCTTTGGGGCCTGCTGGGTGCATCGTGATGGGTAGAAGTGGAAGTACAGTACCCAGGCCTGCCAGCCGGACGTGCCAGGCCGGGTCCGGCGATGGCTCGACTGCGTTCGGCAAAGTAGCGTTCCCGATCACGGAATCTGCATTGTATCTTGGCGACTTTGCAGGCCTCGCATTGGGCCTCCGGACTGGGCTGGAGACACTTGATCTTCTTTAAGCGACTGAAAAGGGTTAAGAAACACGATAATAAGAGATAATGAAGTGCAGGCGGAAGGATTTGTGGCGGCATTGGGGCGCAAGGCACTTACCAATTATCACAGGAGGTAACGAGACGAGGACGTTTCTTATGACTTTGCGCTTCTTGAGGGGACTCGATGATGAACTGGAAGCCTTCCATATTCAAAGGACGATGGGGAGTGATTTCGATGACGAAGGTATAGGGCTGTTTATATCCGCACTATATAGCAGTACCTCGAGGGCATGTCACGCTGTGTGTTACCGAAAAAACTGTGTCAATAAGCGTTGACTCATGTAAGATGGTCAGATCCGCGAATCTCGAGTCCTCGTCGAAACGATTCTCACTTGTGAACCTGGAAAGCCTCTTAAGCGATCAGGTGCGCACCGCAGGAAGAAACTTACTCAATAGGCCACACCACCCGGGAGCAATGCATTTGATCGATATTTGATCAGAAACAAATCCAGTTTAGCCGCCGGGGATTAGTCAATTCCAGAAGACTTATTGCGTGAACACCTGGATCTGTTTCAGACCGGTGCCGTAATGGGATTGGCAATCATGATGTTAGGTCCGCAACTCCTTAGCAAGTCCACAGCACGCGAACCGTGTCTTGAGAATTCCTGATCCGGATCCCATTCAATGGGAGAGCCGCAAGGTTGACTGCTGGGACGCGTTTTCCCCCAACACGTCAAACCATCTGCCTTGACCAAATAGGGAAGTCTGGGCCGCCTTGGTAATTTTTTTCTTGGCCACGAGTTGTGCTGGCCTGCCCTATGGGAACCCCGGGCCTCGATCCATGCTTTATCCCAATGGTCCCAGACTCCCAGTGTGTGTGTGTGCCCGTGTGGGCGGACGCTTCCATTCCCAAACTCACTGGATTTCACACTGTTTCCAGCGTCGGAGCGTTTGGCTGTGCCTCGTAACTAAATCGATGGCATTTCCGGCAACAGAGGCCGAATGGGCCGTGTTCCACTCATGGATGGCCGCCCTGTGCCGCAGCAAAAACTATAAACTCGACAAGTTCGAGCGGTCGAGTGCGAGCGGTTCAACTCCATCGCGATTGCCGAGTATTTCCGCTGTCGACGGAAACAATCTCCCTCAGCGGGCTGTAAGTATTCAAATGTCGGATCAATGGTACGGTACATCCGACAGCATTCGAATTGCGTACCCTACGTAATCCCCGTCAACACGCAGATTATTGGCAATGAACGCTACACGGAAAACTGGACCAGCATCATGTTCATGAATTCTCCTCTTCCATAGTATACTAACGAACCTTACTCACCAGGGTAAACGACGCGGTGAGCGTCGAACGAGAGCCATGGATATTCTGCCCCACCTAGTCCGCTTCATCGTCCCATCTTAGCTTAGAGCTCCTCATGCTCCGAATTTCTTCGGCATCCTCCTCCCCTTCGCCAAGCCCTTCGTCAGAGAAGAGAAGGTGCTGATGGACATCTCCATTGCCACTCTCCTGGGTCTTTGTGGCGCTCGCTTCAGTAATCGGCCGCCAACAAAGTTATCCTGCCTGGACGTACCGAAAAGCCCACAGAACTGGCACCGCGTAATCTCGTAGTCAGCTCTACATCACGGTCATATGCCGTTGCTTCGCTATGCGGATTTTCAATCATATTGCCGTGTTCATCAAGAACGACGTCAGAGTCGACGGTCTTGCGATACTTGTGATACGTAAATAGAACAATACCTATCACCCTCACTCGTCAGCCGATGATGTATTCGAAGTAAGAATGAAGACTAACCACAAACAGTGATAGCAACACCCATGATATTAACTGGCGTTAATTCGTCTCCAAAGAACCAAGCAGAGATCGTGATGGTCGAAACTTCCTTGGCAATCCCTGCTATGGACATCGGGAGAATTCCAGCACGTTGGATGATGCTTGCAAAAAAAAAAAGAAACAAATCTGTCGTCAGCCTCGTGGTGCAGGCGTGAATCGAACGTAACCGCGAGGGACGTACTAATACTCGCTCATGACCATGCAGAAGGCAATGATGCCTGGTACGACCATCATAAGGAGCGTGTTTGCTGTCGAAGCCGGGGTGGCGAAGAAGGGTGTCGAAAACACGCTGATCCACCCTTCCCAGACGACACTGATCAGGGCGACCGAGAGGGCTGTGGCCGGCGATAGCCAAAATATCGTTGACGGCGGATTGTCGAGGCCCATGGACTTGTCCTGCATTGCGAGTTGTGTGAAGCTCCACCGGATGCCGCTGCAGACACTCGCAAAGACGACAAGGAGGAATCCAGATAGGACGAACGCGGTTTCTGAGGCGACCATCAACAGCACACCCGCGAATATGATGAGGATTACGACGACCAGGCGCACGGAGAACGTCTCCAGTCGGAACAGAAATGCAAAGAGGAGGACGAAAATGAGCGAGGAGGACTTGCACATGGCTATGGCGGTCAGCTGTCAGCCAATAAACCAAGCGAGTAACGTGAATAACACACTGTAGAAGGATAGGGTGATGCTCTTCAGCGAGACATTGGACAGTCCAATGTCGAGCCCAGTTGCAACTGCGGCCGGGGCGGCCTTGAGGCTGCAGAAATGGTATCAACTGGGCGATGCTCCCGAGCAGCCTCGCTCACCTATAGCTGCGCAAGGTAGGTCGTCTATCCGACTTGAAGCTTCTCGAGAAAGTGCATCTAAGTAGAGCAGCCAGCAAAAATTGCATGAACATGTGGATAGTTGTTACGAATAACGGGTATGGAAAGTTGAAGTGGTCCTCCGAAAACATCCATTTGTTGTACACGGATAGCACTGTCGCAAAAACGAACCTGGACGAACAGTAGTTGGAGTGGAGACAAACACTATGAGATGGTGCAAAGTACCATGCCAGAATGAAGAATGCGTTGATGAGCGCATTCCTCCACCAAAATATCTTCTTTTCTACCTGGGATGCAATGTGACTGTCTGAAACTGCGTCTTGATCGTGAGGCTCTAAGGACAATATTGATTCGTGTTCGGAGGGAGACGACATGGACACGTGAACAAGCGTGTGAACTGCGGCATAACTACATTCTTGACCATATATATCTTACAATCATCTGTGAGGACGGCCCGCTGACCGACTACCGCTGCATCGTTATCAGTCGTGCTTCTTGGGTTCCTGTGCATGTGGAGGCTCGGAAGGAATTGGTGCGGTAGGATAGTTTCGCCTGTGGATAGAATTCATGTGATATCTGAGGGCACTAGCAGCGTTGCAGAGCTTACCACGTTCGCCAGTGGTCAAACTGTTTTTGGTTGAGGTACTCTCGCCACCCGTCTTTCTTTATCTCTGACCGAAAGCGGGCGTGCTGGAGCAACTCTAGATGGTGCAGAGCATGTGGATAACTTCCAGAATGATCATCGGGTCAGTATCAAGGAATCTACTGAGCCGAACCGACTGTATGAAGCGCGCGTAGTCCTTTTCGCGCCAATATTGTAGATATTCCAAGTAATTGACGAACGCGGGCTGATCGAGTATGTTTTGTTGCGCCAGAGAGTGCAAATAGTAAGGGTTTGCTAGCGATTGCACGAATTCCAGCTCTAGCTCGAACCTTTCTCTGTTTCCTGCCCTGGCATCTGTGACCGGAGGAGGAGATTCGATGGCCACGTCGGCTGTTTCTGTCATCTTCGTTTGAGTTGTTTGTTTGGATCTAAAGCCTTTGCCAAATAATCGATCACGTGGCTCTGACGCGTCGAAAAACTTGAAGTGGGTCATTCTTCTCTTCCTCCTCGGTTTTTCATCATGACTGACGAAGATTCCAGCGGTTGGGAACTTACAGAATCAGATCCAGGCGTCTTCACGTACGTCTTCATCCCAACGCACTCGTTTTCACCCAACCAAAATTTATTGCAACATTCAGCGAACTCCTGAAAACGCTCGGTGTTCCGTACATCGTGGACGACCTGTATTCTCTCGATCCAGAGGCGCTTTGCGCACTGCAACCTCTACACGCGCTGATATTCCTCTTCAAATGGGTCCCCTCCGCCGCTGGAGAGACAAGCAGCACCGCCGTAGAGTACGACGCTGAATTTCCCGGCTTCTTTGCGCAGCAGACGGTGAACAACGCCTGCGCGACCATCGCGGTCATAAATGCGCTAGGAAACATACCTTCGCTCCCTTCTGGACCGCAGCTTGCTGACCTCATGAGTTTCACGACCGGAATGGATCCACAGACATGCGGAATGGCGGTGACCAGCGCGGACTGGTTACGCGAAGCTCATAACGCACTTTCTCCGCCTAGTGCTATCTCACTGGACGGCCTTGGGTTACCGAAGAAGAAAGAAGACGCTTATCATTTCGTTGTCTACGTTCCAGTTATGGGTAGTGTCTACGAATTGGACGGATTGAAACCATATCCTGTTCGCCACGGCGAATATAACGAATCTGGCGAAGGCTGGCTAAAGAAGGCTAGGTGTGTTTGGGTCCCTGCCCTCGAAGATTTTGTGTATTCTATAGGATTAATGTCCGCCTTACTATTATCATTAGAGAGGTAATCGAGCATCGGATAAGCACGTATCCGACTGGAGCGGTAAGCGAACTTCCTTGCTTGTGCATACCCTTGCTCCTCGAAATTAACTCCCCTCCCCTGCCAGCTGGAATTTAGTTTGCTCGCGCTTCGCGATGATCCTCTGCCTACTCTCACAACGCAGCTTGAGCATCTGCAGCAAAATGGAAGTCCTACTGAAGCTGGCCAGGTTCTTGTCAGGATCAGCAACGAAAACTCAAAACGCGAACGCTGGGCTGTGCGTCTTGTCTTTTCGTGTCCATTGAATGATGGTGACAGGCTCACATCGAAACTCGTTACCTTGGTACAGTTAGAAAATAGCCTTCGCCGTCACAATCACATCGGGCTCGTTCACGCGCTGTTGGTCGGACTGGCCCAGGCAGGGCAGCTTTCGCCGGTGACGCAGAATGCGAGGAAGGTTATGCGGGAGAGGATCGCGAGGCAGAGAGAAGCGGGTCTTGGCGACCACATGGACGATAACTAGCTTGAGGCGTTGCAGTGCTCTGCAGGTACCCTGTTGCTCCGCGCTCCACCACACGAGACATGAACGCATGTCATGTATCTGCGCTCTTTTTCCGTTCAATTATCTGAATTCCTTCCCTTTTTTTCATGTGATCGTATGCATATTGGCTCCCTTATGAGTTGGAATTCCGACCACAGCCAAGTGTGGTATCGTGAAGGTGGCCGCGCGGTCACATCGAAGCCTCCATCGATTCATATGATAATGATGCAACTCACAGTTGCTGGGGAAATAGCCACCCCGAAAAGTTCCGCCCGTCAAGTTACAGGCTACTGGCAGTGCCTTGGAGCGATGTCGTAAGTAATAACTACATAGGAACTTGCAGCACGCAACTGATATGATAGGCAACTCCGGCTCGGTAAACTTATCACTTCCATATCCTTGGCTGATCGCTGGTCAGATTTCACTTGCCAGCGTGAAGACCCGTTGTTGTTTGAGGAGTGAACTTGTCTTCCGGATTCCGACAAGGCCCTTGCGCGACCCTTGTCGGGCCGGACGGAGTCGGAGCCGTCCACGACTTTGTGACTCCCAACCTTTCATTGACCCACTGCAAGGACATCCACACAGCGTGACATTGCCACGTACGGGTAACTTGAACCTTATCTCAAAACCAACGACGACGCTGCGAGTCTGCGAAGTGCACTACCGATGTCGCTTACAATCAAATCCACCGTCCGATTGACGTCAGGTAAATATTAAATTTAGAGTTTAGATCCTTTGAATTCAGTGATTAGTCGTTGGCCTGGACTGTAATTTGGATGGCGTGATATTTCCTTTTTTTTTCTTATTCGCCGTCCTCCAACTTACTGACCGCACGACTTACGGCCCACCCAATATGATGATCGATCTGATCGAATTTGACTGGCAGGACATGCGATGCCCCTCCTCGGGTTTGGTGTGTATCAGAATTACGATGCGCGCTCGTCCGTGTTAACAGCGTTCGAGGCTGGGTATAGGTACGTCCGTTTCTTTAGGGATACTATGGGTCGTTTCAATCACTTTGCATCGCGTTTCACTAATGTGTTTTTGCACGGCGTGCCCGCGGTCGCCCTCGGCGCTCATCACACACTTCAATTTGGATCTCCCTGTGTACTTACTTTCCCCCCGGCAGGCACGTTGATTCGGCACAGGTATACAGGAACGAAGCTGCGGTCGGCCAAGCTGTCAGGGAGAGCGGGCTCGAGCGGGGGCAAGTGTTCATCAGTGCGTTTCCGTTCGGTTTTTCTGTTCCTGTTCCTCGTTGCGGTCTCATTACCGTTGCTCACGGTTGGTGTTGCGTACCAACAACCTGCTTGATCATGTGATCATCCTCACGGCTCCTACTCGCTCGTTGTTCGTTGTCGTGATGCGGTGCACACTGCCCTGAAGCCACGAAATGTGTTAGCAAGACGCACGGGTACGAGAGCACCCTCAAGGGCGTCGATGAATCACTCGAGAGGTTCGGATTCGGTGAGCGAGGCGAATCGGTCTTGATCATCTATTTTTTCGATTGCAAGCTCAATTGGCGATCGGAAAAGATTACATCGACTTGTTTTTGATCCATGATCCCTTCTCGGGAACGGAGCGACGTTTGGCAACCTATCGCGCCTTGTTGGACGCACAGAAGGCGGGCAAAATCAGGACCGTCGGGGTGTCAAACTAGTACGGTCTTTCTTTTCCCAAATGCGTGTCTATTGATTTGAAGCTGGAATGTAGCGGCGTCAAACATCTCGACGAGATCAAGGACGCGGGACTGCAGATGCCCGCTGTCAATCAGATCGAGGTACGTCTTGTTCTTATTTTCTTCAGAATTCTACGTATTACAGGAGATAACTTTTACTTCGTTACGTAGCTTCACCCCCTGTGCCAACAGCGGCCTATCGTGGACTACTGTCGCATGCACGGGATCGTCGTACAAGCGTACTGCTCTATTTTGCGCGGCCAGATGAGCAATTCGGTGATCCAGTCGATGGCGAAGAAGGTTTGGATCGATCGCCATCGATGCGTTCGCAATTTGCATCTTACATGACCTTTGTCGATCCACATAGTACGGACGAGATCCCGCTCAGATACTTATCAGGTGGTCCTTGCAGAAAGGGTGCGTCTTATGTCTCGTTCATCCTCAGCTCGATGATGCATCCAATGGTTCTTGTTCTGCAAAGGTTCGTTCCCCTCCCTAAATCGGCTACTCCGGACAGGATCAGGTCGAATGCGGAGTTATACGATTTTGTGCTTGATTCGGAGGACGTAGCACTTCTAGATGGCCTTGACGCTGGGAAAGCTGGGGCTCTTAGTTGGAACCCGGTTGATGCGCCTTGAAAAAATGGAATGTTGAAACATGAGCACGGTCGAGGTAGTCGGGGCGCGGGCGAGCGGACGTACAATGCGAGTCAATAGGAAGCTCGTTCATTACCGCTTAGCCACGGGTATCATGGACAAAGATCGCACAATCGTGAATTCCACAGGAAATCGTATCTAGTCTGATGATGGGACCCATCATGCAATGGCGAGTGTGGATTGAATGTTCTTTGATCTTGCTATGGCGATTCCTTGCGTCAATGTGATATGGATTATGAAATTTGCTCAAGGGGAAACGGACCGACGCGAGGCCCAGCCCGACGGATGGTAACTTGACGTCGGACTCAGTTGAGCGAATTGACGTCGTGTCACATTGCCAGTGGGAAGAATGGACGGGATGTCCATGTCAGTTTCTGTTGGCCGAGACTTGAAACATCGAGCAATAAAATTTCTGATGGCTGTCTGCGACCGTTCTTTGAGATATGATTCGAATTTCTTGGGCGCAAAGTTGATCATACACGTTCAGGGAAGGCACTGCCAAGTACTTGTGGCTTGATCTTAGTGAAAACACCCGGAGTGGTGTGATGTAGATCACTTCTTCCCGACGGTGACCGGAATGACCAGCGGTAACAATAGACCGTCGACGTGGTTCGCCCGCTCGCTCGTAGTTGCGATGTTGGTAATGATCTGAATCGATCGTATCCCCGCCGAAACTTGGAAGTTGATGATGTGGCGGTGGATGTTGGCAATTTCTCTCGCCACTAACTAGTAACCACGACCATTTCCGGCGGGGACAGGTATACCCACTGCTTTCTTGGCCAAGTTGTGTGTTTTTGAACTGCATGAGTGAGCAAGCATGGATGGAACTACGGACCGAAGATGGGTTGTTCGGGCTTTCGGACCGAATGGCCGGTACTTTTCAGTGGCGGTGCTTTCAACGTCTTTCCCTTGCCATCACATTCGTGGCAATGGACCTCCTCTCTCATTTCGGATGTCTTGATGAGCTGATACAAGTCATTTATCAAGGTTTTCATCGCTTCGTTGTTCTCTCTGCCGTCACCGACTCCAGCTGCAACGTGTACGTCGGCCTCAAAGGGCCTGAAGGGAGGTGGTGGCGCGGATCGTGGTCAGAGAAAGACATTGCCCAGTTTGTCGTTCGTCCCGACACTCCGTTTCCCGTTGTTTGATAGCCAACTTTCGACGCCTTGATCATGGCTATACTCTGTCTTTTTCTCTCTCTTGCAGGGTTCAAACAGGAGCTCGCAAGCCCTCGAAACCTTTGCTCACAATTTGTCCGAGGCATTCGTGAAAGGCGAGCTGTGCATAGGCGACTGGGCACCCGACCATGGAGCCAAGATAAATGTGAATCCTTTTTGGTCTTCATTTCCTTCTTGACCAATCATTTGCATGCCCTAGCTCACGCTGGGACCCGCGTTCAAGAAATCGGTTCACATCCCTTTAGTCGAATTGTCCGCCAAGGAGGCGGCGTCACACGCGACGACTATTCTCAGTGCGGTATGCAGACATGGATTTATCGACCGTTCTTCGAGCAGTTTGATAACGATTAGTTCCCAAGATTGCAATGCAAGCCCAGTCTCGCGCGTGTCGCCTGCACCCGCCTGCGTTTTCTGGCCAGACCGCTGGACCGTCTCGCGAATCAGGTGTGTCGTTCGGTTGGGTACTATGTAATCTCAGTCTGAGGTGTTGACGAATGCCCCTGGCATGCAAGTCACACGTGTGCACCCTCGCCCAAAGAGATCGTACGTCCCTGAATCAGAACCTGTGGCGTCGCGTTCAGCCGACGACGGAGCTGAACCCGAATCCAACGCTGCTCGACGGAAGATCGAGTCATTGGAGGCAGAACTCGCACAAGTGAAGGCAAAAAAGGCGAAATCAAAGTCTCCTTCAGCCGAGCCGCGTAAGTCTCCGACCAAGGTTACTCCGCCACTCCAATGCCGCATGCTGACCTCCACGTGTGTTGGAAGCGGCGTCTTCCGTTCGTCGACCGAAGGGGGCGTCGTTGGCTAATCCGTACAAGAAAGCGCGAAGGTATCAGGCGATGGAATTTGCGAGCGACGATGACTAGGACGTTGATTCACAGCTGCAGCGAGTGGAGGATTTCTACGGTATGGCTTTTGGTGATCGAGAAGTGTATGATCCGTTGCGGTACCAGGGTCGTCGTCGATGTGAGCCGACCGAACGACTGACCTCCGGTTAACCGAGGTAGCCTATCCACAGGCAATCGGAAATAGGAATATCGCTTCCCCTTTCTGTCCTCGTGGCCCGCCCGTCTCGATATCTTGGTCGACGAATAACGTTGAAAGAGGTGGTAACGTCAAGCCTTGTCCCTCGTATGGAAATGTAATCTCGTCACAGTGGCAGCTGCCAATGGAATGAAAGGCCGCTCAGCACTTCTAGTGAGCTCTCTGATTGGTGGAGGCACGCACGAGTGGATTCTTACAGCATGTGAGCTAAGACACCTTGACCAAAGGCAGACTTGCCGAGGTCTATCAGCGGTCTGGGTTTTGCTGATTGGCTTCTGGTCTGAGAAACTGTTACATACATACATGAGTGTAAGTTTAATACGGGTGAGTTTGATCGGGGTTTCTCAATCTATCTGCGATACAGACGGTGGAGTACTGATTGCTTATCAAGTCTGCATCTGCTCCGAGACCTTGTCCGAGCCGAGACCGAAACTTGTACCGAACTTATATGGGGCTGAACCGAGGCAGTACCGAATTGGGACATGTTGCTACGGGCTTTATAGTTGGGGTGGCCATCAATGCAACCAACTTTAGTACACGTTGTATAGAACGACTACTGCGTGTCATACTTGCTTTTCTTCCTCCCCAATACCCTTGACCTGAAACCACCATGTCCTACATTCCCAATGCGTTACCTACTGATACCACCACTAACCCCATTAGTGTAGAGGTTATGTTTACTCAGATTTTGGGTGCGGTACAGAAGTCGGTGCGCTCTTCCTTTTTTTTGCCCGGTGCAATTGAACCCCGTATTCAACGAATGCCGATCCACTAGCAAGCTGAGATATCCGAGCTTCGCCAAGAATGCACTGACCTGAGGCTCGCCAATGCGAGTCTCGAGAGACAGGTCAGGGAGGGCATGAATGTGCGTCGACCATGTATACTGCTGAACTCGCTAAACTCGACGGGTTGCATTTGACAGAACCAAAACGGAGGGCGTAGGGGCTCCACCCCTGGTTCCGTGACGCCTATCCTAGGAAGCCCTCAGCTCCGCGCCAAGTCTCCGTTTCTTTCACCTCACAATATCCCTGCGCTCTCCGCAGTTGCCAGTACCTCGACTTTCCTCGCTCCGTCCCCGCTCGGGGACAATGCGATATCCGCCTTCCAATCTGCACAACGCGAAATTCCAGGATTCTACGTCGTCATTCCGGCAGGAGGGGCTGGCACTCGCCTCTGGCCCTTGTCCCGCGAGGAACACCCCAAGTTCCTGCTCGACCTCACCCTCAAAGGGCGGTCTCTGATCCAAGCCACATGGGACCGTCTGCTCCCCCTCACCTCCGCAGTCCGCTTGACGGTCGTCGCCGGGCCTGGACACGTCAAGTCCATTCAGGAGCAACTCCCGGAGCTTCTCGCGCACAACCTCTTTTGTGAGCCCGGACCGAAAGAGTCAATGGGGGCCATCGGTCTCGCGGCGGCCGTGCTGGCCAAGCGCGACCCGGACGCTATAATTGGCTCGTTCGCGGCGGACCACATGATCTCTGGCGACGATGCGTTCCTGTCAGCGATCGCGGAGGCGGTCGAGGTCGCTAAGACGGACTACCTCGTGACTATCGGTATCGCGCCCTCGCACCCGTCGACCGGGTTCGGATACATCCGTCTTGGGGACAAACTTAGCTTGAAGCAGGCGCCGAACGCGCGGCTCGTGTCGAGTTTTAAGGAGAAGCCGGACGCGCGGACGGCTGCTGCATATATCGGCACCGGAAACTACCGGTGGAACGCGGGCATGTTCGTGACGAAGGCGACGGTGTTGATGGGTTTACTCAAGGACTACAAGCCGGATTTGTACGACGGGTTGCAGAAGATCGCGGAGGTGTGGGAGGACGAGGCGGCGCGAGAGAAGACGTTGGCCGAGGTCTGGCCCGGACTTGAGAAGATCGCGATAGATAATGCGGTCGCGGAGCCTGCGGCCGCGGAGGGCAAGGTGGCTGTCGTGCCTGCGACGTTTGGTAAGTTTCCGCCGTATGTGTGGCCTGGATCAAGTTACATCTGATCGTTCCTGCTTTTTGTTTACTATTGTAATCAGGTTGGGACGACGTCGGCGACTTTTCGTCTCTTGCAGAACTCATTCCCGCAGACACCAACCAACCTCGTATCCTTGGCGACAGTGGCTTGGGTATGTGATCTCATTTGCCTTGTCGTAACGCAATGCTGATGTTCCTTTCTTTCTTTCTTTCTTTTGCGTTACTCTGCAGTCCTCACTGAGCAAGCCGCGGGCGGTATCATCGTCCCCGGGTCGGGACGGCTCATCACCTGTCTAGGCGTAGACGATCTGGTTATCGTCGACATGCCAGACACGCTGCTGGTCACGACGCGCGCGCGCTCGCAGGAGGTGAAGCGGTTGGTGAAGAAGTGTCGCGAAGCTGGGTGGAAGGCATTGCTCTGAGCCCCTGGGGCTTTGTCTTTCTCTGCCGGATTTTAGCTCTGTTTTCCTTTTCCTTTTCTTGGTTTGTTTTCCCTTCCGTGACCCTTAGCCCAGCCCTGGACTACGACTGACAATCCATCTCTCCCACATTCGGAACTGACTTGGTGTATGTATGTTTCTCCTCCCCATCCCTCTAATCGTGCACACATCTCCGATCATATATCGTGTAATCATTCCCCCCCTACTCCTCTGTGTCCTCTGAATTATATGGTATGTTTGTTCCTCGGGTCGAAACTAGTGTTGTTGTCTGTCTGTCTCTTAATATAATCTTTTCTCCGCTTTCCATTCCTTTACTGGGACAGTATGCAGTAGTAGGTTTTCTCTTGTGAGCTGGACCGTGATAAGTGCCGGAGTGGACGAGGGATGCAGGCAGCGGATACTATGGATAGAGAAAAGGCGAGATGTGACTTGTCCGGGATACCACGGTTATGTAAGGACTACATACTAAACTTGTAAACTTACCGTTGTGATCGATGGTAAGTGATGCTTTTCATGGGGCAAGACCAATATGTGGTAGCTTTACTATCAGTCCTGGTACTAATGAATCCAATTTCCAACGTCAATGACAGAATGCTTGATTCTATGACACGTTGCGGTCGCTCTCGCTATGGAACTTCTTCCCACCAACTTCTTACACCTTGCGACGGTCCCGTCATGATCACTCTCCTAGGCATTTCGCCAAACTACAACATCGCGCTCGCTGGAGATAGGGAAATGAATCTTCAACATCTTTTCGATGTCCTTCCTTCGCCCTATCGTGAATATGCGAGTGGTCTCAAACTCGGGTGAGATCACATTGTCATCACTGACTGCTTTTACGACTCCAACGGATTCTTTTTTACATGAAAACTGCGGCTATGCTTACAGTGAGTATTAGTATGTAGTTTCAGTAAATGGTTGTTCCGTGCTAATTTCCATTCCGCACCAGTCACGAGCATACTGAGCGAGTCTCGAAGTCGACGAAGAAACCATTCAATCATTTCGCGCACAAAACGAAAGTTAAAGTGTGTTCTCTCTCCACTTTTATTCACACCTCGTTGACAGTCGCATCTCAACGCGCAGATTATCAATCGAATCAGACTATCAGAGGTCTACGAGCAGACCTTGATGCTCTGGTAACAACCCTCGGGTGCGTTTATGCTCAATAACCCCCTCAGGCTCCTCACGTCTCTCTGACCCGTTTTGGAAAAATAGCTGATCTGAAGCAAATCGGCCAAGGACTCACTCAACATATTGCTGCGTCCCAATGCGCTCAGCGCGTACATGAGAAGTTGCATCGACGTGAAGCAATGTCGCGGTATGCCCACGATCGTCGATCGCATACATGATGCCGACCAGCATCTTTTCGAGGTTGTCGACACCACCAGCGAGGACCTCAATCACAGTGAGTCGATTACGGAGTGGCTTGAAAGTCAGTTTCTGCGTCATACCGTAGTATAGTATGTTCAGTCTCAGGTGTCAGAAATTACGGACCGATGTGTATCAAGGCTGCTGGCCATCGGAGACAAGGCGTCGGCTGCCGAGGAACACGAACAAGCACTTTCCGCCTACTCTACTGCATTATCACTCGCTCGCTCCCCTCTGAAAACTGTGATCACGGGGTGGGCGCGGATAATTCTGACTCATTGCTTGGCGACTGACGTATTATGTGCTGTACTAAAGGTATGCTTTATGCGTTTCGAACGACACGACAATTATCATTTCGTTCAGTTCAAGCTTCCCATATTCCACGTTTATCGGACGGATTGCGATATCCTCGAAGACAACGGTCTTGTTGCGGGGCGATCGAATGCTTTCAAAAGATGAAGAATGAGTTATCGAAGGAGTCGAGCGCTTTCGATGAGCAAACGCAGTAAGAACTCGGTGAGCGATCACATTGGCGATAGGGATGCAATCCGTGATCCTCTTTGGACCAGATTTTCGACGCCCATGTGTCCAAGACAATGAGAAACGGGCAACGAAACGACGGACTACGACTCGGCCATTGGGTACTATTCTCACTAGAGCCGTTAAACATCAGTGGAATCATTGTTGAACATTGCCAGGCTCGAGTAGGTTTATTGGAGGATGATATCTTTTTCTAAGTGTTACCAAGGTATGAATTCGCTTCCGCATGACGTGTATTGTGTGATCAGGATATTGAACGTGACCCATCGAACTACGAAGGATACACGCTGTATTACATAACATGGGCTGCTACAAGGATGCATTCAGTGCATAGCTCACGGTGAGCCTGTTGAGTCTATTTCACGGGAGAGTACAAATTGATGATGTTGAGATGTCAGAGTTTCGGAGTCGATATCTCGACGTGACTCCACTGATTCAAAAAGTAATTAAACAGGGTCGTTTTACGATAAAAGGTTTAAAGAATTCCCGATCTTCGACGAGCTCCGGTCAGCAATGATTATCCGTAATCGGTTCGACCATGCACACATCGAGGAAGAAGTGGAGTAATATCAATATGTAATCTTCTCGCACAGGTGGCAGCCTGCCGAGCCGACATTCCAGATGGTCAAGGACATCGCAATCTGTGAACTACCTGAATCCCCCACAATCGAAAAGTTCGTCAACTTCTGTAATCTGGTCCAATCACGCCGTTTCTGATGGGCTTGGAGTGATACATGTTGTGTCAAATGGGCCGACGACAACTGCACCCAACAACAATCTGTGTTGGTCATGTTTTGGTGGTACAGTTGTGCGACACTCACGCTCGTTCATCTCCTCGGTGTGCTCTCGGAGTCGCAGCAAGAAGGTGATCTATGGAAAAGCATATGGAATACTCGTGGGTGGACATACCAGGAGTATGTTGCTTGAAAGTTCATCCAGTTTTTTTACGGAGGACTGGAAACCATATCTCGATCTGAAGCTGCTCAATCACAAGAAAGTATTATTCTCTCGGAAATGGACCGGAATACTAGGTTTTTCATGATTTAACCAGGGCTAGACCGGGCACGGGAGAAGCCGTACCTGGCTTCGAAGCGTTGGACAACGCGGGAAGACGACATCGTGTACTCGTTGTTTGGAATCTTCGGTATCACCCTCCCTGTAATTCATGGCAAAGGTAACCAAGCCGTCGGTCGGCTGTTATGGCACAATTTAACGCCTGGACCGGGACTTCGGGCAGTCTCCATAGTTTCTGTTTACCCAATCGAACCCCTCACATTCCGCGACCGATGCCAACGAGGTGGATAGGATGACACTGCATTTATCACTTCCCGTAAGCGTTGCGTTGTATGAACAACTCTATGGTCTCCCATCATTATCGATTATTTCTAGTCGGCTGAAACTTCCTGGTCTCGTTTTTCCCCTCACCAGCCTCCCCCGCTGCACGCGACATGATACTGATCTCACCGCCCCGTTTCAAATTGTATGACATCGAGGATTTTGGAGAGTTGTGCATACTAGGGACCAAGGATAAGTTGTCAGGAATCCACAGTCTATTTCTCATCCATGCACGTATCTCTCTCTTTGTTGACCAGGATTGCGCAGGTGGCGTTCCTCAATTTGATCTAGGGACGCGCGCACTCCGGCTCGTCATTCGGCTCAGGCAACTGTTCAGTGGGCTGCTGCTTTATTTGCAGAAGCAAGAGCAGTACAGACGCGTCACGACAGACATTTACAAAAAGGTGCAGATTCGGGCAGAGACACCATTGGAGGAGTTGATGGAGAGAGAGCATTCGTACAGTCGACCTACATTAGTCGTGCCAGATTGTTGGTTCGGCCATCTGGTGACTCGGACGCATAGTGTCGGCGGGGAGTACGCCATCATCTGGTAAGTACAACGAAATATGGTCGCTCCGTGCCCATGAGTTGCTAATACACATTACATGCTGGAACAGTAACACTCCACCTTTTCGGTGCCATGCACGATCGCACCAACGACACGCCGGCCCGCCAACTACGCATAGTAAGTGTGTCCCTCGCTATCCACAACGACTGCAGCGGCGGCAGAAAAGGAAGGAATGTCCTCTGCTGCCAAGGCAGCACTAGCTATCCCTTCGCTCCCTTGTGGAACTTGAAGAATGACCAGCGGTAGAACCATTGCATCCCCACTGGCATTGTCAGTAGCGGCTCGAGTGTACCTCCGCGGCACTGTCAACACATCCCTCGTTGCCGACGAGTCCGACGTGAACATCACTATATGGTGGCATGTCAAATAAGTTGGGTCCTCGTCCTGGCCCACTGTGCTAAGTCTGCTTGTATAACAGCAGTGCCGACCCATGCACACCAACCCCGGGGCCTCTGGCACTCATCTCCCGTGAGCCGTGATCAACACCCCCTCTTCCAACACAGCAAGTCTTGGACACAGTACACTGATATAATGAGGTATCTGAATTGTGATAACCAGGTTGGCTTGCATTTAGTGCCAACCAATGTAAGATGTTTCTGAACTTTACTGATTTTCACCAGGAACCCACAGGTGGGGGCCGTGGGGCCATAACACATGTTGGGGTTTGCAAGTCCATTAAGTTGACATCCCATCTTTGTCCAATGGCTCTTGAAAGTCTGTTCATAATGCAGCAGTGGTGCCATCAATGAGTGTACAAACTCAAAAGAGATGATATGGTGCACAACTCAGATGGTATTACAGGTATGTGAACATACAGAAGTATCACAGGCATAAAACAAATCAAACAATCATTGCCAACAAGATATCCAAGACTCTCCAAACAATGAGCTGTCAATATGGATAGAATAGTTATGACCAATGACTGAGGAATGGACTGGAAGGTAAAAGGTGTTTCTATGCCAGGGAGAAGTCCATCCAAAGCAAGAGCCATGTGAAGATATAATCCAGTCATCTTGTACAATTAAAGCAGTGTAAGAGGAAAACTTCTGCACATGCCAAACTTTGATGCAATGATCACGAGAGCCAGAGACAATATGAGTGCCATCAGGTGAATAGGCAACAGAGGTGACCTGATCAGTGTGCCCCTCGAATGGACCTGCCACACATTGACTGGTGGTTGCATTCCAAACTCTGATGGTTTTGTCCTCAGAGCCAGAGACAATATGAGTGCCATCAGGTGAATAGGCAACAGAAGTGACATCATCAGTGTGCCCCTTAAATGGACCTGCCACACACTGACTGGTGGATGCATTCCAAACTCTGATGGTGTTATCCCATGAGCCAGAGACAATATGAGTGCCATCAGGTGAATAGGCAACAGAGGTGACAACTTGAGTGTGCCCCTCAAATGGACCTGCCACACACTGACTAGTGGTTGCATTCCAAACTCTGATGGTTCTGTCCCATGAACCAGAGATGATATGAGTGCCATCAGGTGAATAGGCAACAGAGGTGACCTTCTCAGTGTGCCCCTCAAATGGACCTGCTACACACTGACTGGTGGTTGCATTCCAAACTCTGATGGTGCTGTCATCAGAGCCAGAGACAATATGAGTGCCACCAGGTGAATAGGCAACAGAGGTGACAACTTGAGTGTGCCCCTCAAATGGACCTGCCACACACTGACTGGTGGATGCATTCCAAACTCTGATGGTGTTATCCCATGAGCCAGAGACAATATGAATGCCATCAGGTGAATAGGCAACAGAGGTGACACAACCGGTGCACCCCTCAAATGGACCTGCCACACACTGACTGGTGGTTGCATTCCAAACTCTGATGGTTTGATCCCATGAGCCAGAGACAATATGAGTGCCATCAGGTGAATAGGCAACAGAGGTGACCTTCTCAGTGTGCCCCTCAAATAGACCTGCCACACACTGACTGGTGGTTGCATTCCAAACTCTGATGGTGCTGTCATCAGAGCCAGAGACAATATGAGTGCCACCAGGTGAATAGGCAACAGAGGTGACCTGATCAGTGTGCCCCTCAAATGGACCTGCTACACACTGACTGGTGGTTGCATTCCAAACTCTGATGGTTTCGTCCTCAGAGCCAGAGACAATATGAGTGCCATCAGGTGAATAGGCAACAGAGGTGACCCTATAGGTGTGCCCCTCAAATGGACCTGCCACACACTGACTGGTGGTTGCATCCCAAACTCTGATGGTTTCGTCCCATGAGCCAGAGACAATATGAGTGCCATCAGGTGAATAGGCAACAGAGGTGACCCAATTGGTGTGCCCCTCACATGGACCTGCCACACACTGACTGGTGGTTGCATTCCAAACTCTGATGGTTTCATCCCATGAGCCAGAGACAATATGAGTGCCATCAGGTGAATAGGCAACAGAGGTGACACAACCAGTGTGCCCCTCACATGGACCTGCCACACACTGACTGGTGGTTGCATTCCAAACTCTGATGGTTTTGTCCTGAGAGCCAGAGACAATATGAGTGCCATCAGGTGAATAGGCAACAGAGGTGACCCAATTGGTGTGCCCCTCAAATGGACCTGCCACACACTGACTGGTGGTTGCATTCCAAACTCTGATGGTTTGATCCCATGAGCCAGAGACAATATGAGTGCCATCAGGTGAATAGGCAACAGAGGTGACAGCTTGAG
>JBBPOM010000150.1:0-11307 GCA_038091455.1 Leccinum uliginosum
TGGAGGCGGAACATGTTGTACAAGGATATCATAATAGACGTGGGCAGGACATTGTCAATATACTGAATATAGAAGGCGGTTGTACAGGTGCGTCCGTTTGTCTGGTCGGTTGTTTAGGTCTGCGGTCTTTAGAGCTTCGACTGCCCAGGTGGGAGCTTGTTGGAGTGCGTGTCATTTCCTCGCACAAAAAGACGAGCACACACTGACTTCTGGCAAATAGATACGGCACCTCACTGGACCGCACGCGATTCCATGAATTGCAAGCGATACTAAACGCACGCATTCCACCTCCCGCCATCGTCGACAACGGCACGGTTGCCTACGTCACACATGGTCGACCCGTCCGCGCCCTACCCCGTTGGTCCTGGAGCATGTCGTGGTAGACTTGGGCAGGATGCGGTATTAGATGTGGAAGGCGATGGTGCAGGTACGTCACTTTCTCTGGACGGTCGTTCACGCGTCGTGACGCTTTTCAAAGCATGAACATACAAGATTCGGGTACGTGTCGTTTGCTCATACGAAAAGACGAGCACAAACTGACTTGTGGCAGATAGACACCGCACCTTACTGGACCGCACGCATTCCACCTCCCGCCATCGTCGACAATGGCACGGTTGCCCGCGTCACACATAGTTGACCCCGTCCGCGCTCTACCCCGTCAGTCCTGGAGGGTATCGTGATAGACTTAGGCAGGACGCTGAATTGCATGTGGAAGGCGATGGTGCAGGTTCGTCCCTTTCTCTGGACGGTCGTTCACGCGTCGTGACGCTCTTTAGAGCCTTGAATACCCAGGTTCGGGGTACATGTCGTTCGCTCGTACAAAAAGACGAGCAAATACTGACTTCTGGAAAATAGATACGGCACCTCACTCGACCTCACGGGATTCCATGAACTGCTACCGATACCAAACGCAAGCATTCCACCCGACCATCGTCGACAACGGCACGCTTGCCTATGTCACGCGTGGTCGACCCGTCCGCGCTCTACCCCGTCGGTCCTGGAGCATGTCCTGGTAGACTTGGGCAGGAGGCGTGTGGAAGGCGATGGTGCAGGTGCGTCACTTTCCCTGCTCGATCGTTTACGCCTCATGACGCTCTTTAGAGCCTCGAATACCCAGGTTGGGGTACGTGTCCTTTGCTCGTACGAAAAGATGAGCACACAATGACTTCTGGAAAATAGATACGGCACCTCGCTCGACCTCACGGGGTTCCATGAACTGCTACCGATACCAAACGCAAGCATTCCACCCGACTACCTCCCGCCATGGTCGACAACGGCAGGCTTGCCTATGTCACGCGTGGTCGACCCGTCCGCGCTCTACCCGTAGGTCCTGGAGCATGTCGTGGTAGACTTGGGCAGGATGCGGTATTGCATGTGAAAGGTGATGCATTGATGGTGCAGGTGCGTCCCTTTCTCTGCTCGGTCGTTTACCCTTCGTGACGCTTTTTAGGGCTTCGAATACCCATGGTAGGGTACGTGTCCCGTCGGTCCCGCAGGATGTCGTCGTAGACTTGGGCAGGATGTGGTATTGCATGTGGAAGGTGATGATGCAGGTGCGTCCCTCTCTCTGTTTGGTGATTTACGCCTCGTGACGCTCTTCAGAGCCTGGAATACCCAGGTTCGTGTATGTACGAAAAGACGAGCACACGTTGACTGTTGGCAAATAGATATAGCACCTCGCTCCGACCTCACGGGATCCCAGGAACTGCTCCCGATACTAAACGCAAGCATTCCACCCGACTACCTCCTGCCATTGTCGACAACGGCACAGTTGATGACGTCACAGATAGTCGACCCGTCCGCGCTCTACCCCGTTGGTCACAGAACATATCGTGGTAGATTTGGGTAGGACACGGCATTGCATGTGCAAGGCGATGATGAAGGTGCGTCCCTTCCTCGGGTCGGTCGTTTAAGCCTCGTGACGCTCTTCAGAGCCTTGAATACCCAAGTTCGGGTATGTGTCATTTGCTAGTACGAAAAGACGAGCACACACTGACTTCCGGCAAATAGATGCGGCAACTCGCTCAACCTTAGGCGATTCCAGGAAATGCTACCGATACTAGACGCACGCACGCATTCCACCCCACTACCTTCACCTATCGCCGACAACGGCACGCTTGCCTACGTCACACATGGTCGATCCGTCCGCGCTGTACCCCGTCGGGCTCGGAGGATATCGTGGTAGACTTGGGCAGGATGCGGTATTGCATGTGGAAGGCGATGGTGCAGGTGCGTCCCTTTCTCTGCTCGGTCGTTTACGCCTGGTGACTATTTTTAGGGCCTCGAATACCCAGGTTCGGGTGCGTGTCCCGTCGGTCCCGGAGGATGTCGTCGTAGACTTGGGCAGGACAAGGTATTGCATGTGGAAGGCGATGGTGCAGGTGCGTCTCTTTCTTTGCACGGTCATTTACGCCTCGTGACGCTATTCAAAACATCAACATACAGGATTCAGGTGTCGTTTGCTCGTACGGAAAGACGAGCACACACTGACTTCTGGAAGATAGATACAGCACCTCGCTCGCCCTCACGGGATTCCATGAACTGCTATCGTCGACAACGGCACGGTTGCCTACGTCACACATGGTCGACCTGTCCACGCTCTACTCGGCGTCTGCCCCTCCATCGGTCACGGAGGATCTCGTGGTAGACTTGGGCAGGATATTGCAAGTGGAATATGATGGTGCAGGTGCGTCTCTTTATCTGCTCGATCGTTTACACGTCGTGACGCTTTTGAGAGCCTCGAATACCCAGGTTCGGGTATGTATCGTTTGCTCCTACGAAGCGACTAGCAGACAGTATCTTCTTTCTGGTAAATAGATATAGCACCTCGCTCGACCCACGCGATTCCATGAACTGCTACCAATACTGAACGCACACACGCATTCCAACTGACTACCTCCCGCCGTCATCGACAACGGCACGCTTGCCGATGCCACGCATGGTCTACCCGTCCGCGCTGTACCGGGCCGTCGATCCCGGATGATATCGTTGTAGACTTGGGTAGGACACGGTAATACATGTGAAAGGTGATGGTGCCGGTGCGTCCCTTTCTTTGCTCAGTTGTTTACGCCTGGTGACACTGTTCAAAGCATTCACATACAAGATTCGGGTACGTGTCGTTTGCTCGTACGAAAAGACGAGCACACACTGACTTCTGGCAAATAGATGTGGCACCTCGCTCCGACCTCACGGGATCCCACAAACTGCTATCGATACTAAACGCAAGCATTCCACCCGACTAGCTCCCGCCATCGTTGACAACGGCACGGTTGACTACGTCACACATAGTCGACCCGTCCGCGCTCTACCCCGTCGGTCCCGGAGGATATCGTGATAGACTTGGGCAGGATGCGGTATTGAATATGGCATGCGATGGTGCAGGTGCGTCCCTTTCTCTGCTCGGTCGTTTACGCTTCGTGAAGCATTTCAGATCCTCCAATACCCAGTTTCAGGTACGCGTCGTTTGCTCGTACGAAACGACGAGCCCAGACTGACTTCTGGCGAATAGATGCGGCACCTCACTGGACCTCACGGGATCCCATGAACGGCTACCGATACTAAACGCAAGCATTCCACCCGGCGAGTACCTCCCGCCATCGTCGACAACGGTACGCTTGCCTATTTCACGCGTAGTCGACCCGTCGGCGCTCTACCCCGTCGGTCCCGCAGGATATGGTGGTAGACTTGGGTAGGAAACCGTATTACATGTGAAAGGCGATGGTGCAGGTGCGTCCCTTTCTCTGCTCGGTCGTCCACGCATTGTGACGCTTTGTAGAGCCTCGAATACCCAGGTACGGGAACGTGTCCCGTCGGTCCCGGAGGATGTCGTGATAGACGTAGGCAGGATGCGGTATTGAATGTGGCATGCGATGGTGCAGGTGCGTCCCTTTCTCTGCTCGGTCGTTTACGCCTCGTGACGCTTTTTAGGGCCTCGAATACCCAGGTTCGGGTAAGTGTCCCGTCGATCCCGTGCAGGTGCGTCCCTTTCTTTGCTCGGTCATTTACGCCCCGTGCCGCTTTTCAAAGCATTACCATACAGGATTCGGGTACGCGTCGTTTGCTCGTACGGAAAGACCAGCACACACTGACTTCTGGAAAATAGATACGGCACCTCGCTGGACCTCACGGGATTCCATGAACTGCTACCAATACTAAACGCAAGCATTCCACCCGAGTACCTCCCGCCATCGTCGACAACGGTACGCTTGCCTATTTCACGCATGGTCGACCCGTCCGCGCTCTACCCTGTTGGTCCCGGAGGATATCGTGGCCAACTTGGGCAGGATGCGGTATTGCATGTGGAAGGCGATGGTGCAGGTGCGTCCATTTCTTTGCTCAGTCGTTTACGCCTCGTGATGCTTTTCACAGCATTCACATACAAGATTCGGGTACGTGTCGTTTGCTCGTCCGAATAGACGGGCAAACACTGACTTCTGGCAAATAGATACTGCACCTCGCTCCGACCTCACGGGATTCCAGGAATTGCTACCAATACAAACACACGCATTCCACCCGACTACCTCACGCCATCGTCGACAATAGCACGGTTGCCCACGTCACACATGGTTGACCCGTGCGCGTTCTACTCCGCGTCTGCCCCTCGTTCACGGAGGATATCGTGGTAGATTTGGGCAGGATGTGGCACGTGGAAGGCGATGGTGCAGGTGCGTCCCTTTCTTTGCTCGGTCGTTTATGCTTCGTGAGGCTTTTTATGGCCTCGAATACCCAGGTTCGGGTACCTGTCCCGCCGGTCCCGGAGGATGTCGTCGTAGACTTGGGCAGGACGCGGTATTGCATACGGAAGGTGATGATGCAAGTGCGTCCCTTTCTCTGCTCGGTCGTTTACGTCTCGTGACGCTCTTTAGAGCCTCGAATACCCATGTTCGGGTTCGTGTCTTTTGCTTGTACGAAAAAGATGAACACACGCTGACTCCTGGCAAACAGATACGGCACCTCGCTCCGACCTCACGCCATTCCATGACATACTACCGATACTAAACGCAAGCATTCCCCACTACCTCTCCCGTCATCGTCGACAATGGCATGATTGCCAACGTTACACATGGTCGAACCGTCTGCGCTCTATCCCATCGGTCCCAGAGGATATCGTGGTAGACCTGGGTAGGACACGGTATTGCGTGTGGAAGGTGATGCTACAGGTGCGTCCCTTTCTCTGCTCCGTCGTTTACACATCGTGACGCTTTTCAGAGCCTCGCATACCCAGGTTTGGGTACATGTCCCGTCGGTCCCGGAGGATGTTGTCGTAGACTGGGGCAGGAGGCGATATTGCATGTGGAAGGCGATGGTGCAGGTGCGTTCCTTTCTCTGCTCGGTCGTTTACGCCTCGTGAAGCTCTTTAGAGCCTCGAATACCCAGGTTCGATTCGTCGTTTGCTCGTACGAAACCACTAGCAGACGCTGAATTCTGGAAAATAGATATAGCACCTCTCTCTCGAACCACGCGATTCTATGAACTACTACCAATACTAAACGCACACACGCGTTCCGTCCCACTACCTCCCGCCATCGTCGACAACGACACGGTTAACCACGTCACACATAGTCGACCCGTCCGCGCTCTGCCCCGTCGGTCCTGGATCATGTCGTGGTAGACTTGGGCAGGATGCGGGATTGCATGTGGAAGGCGATGGTGCAGGTGCGTCCCTTTCTCTACGCCACATGACGCTTTTCAGAGCCTCCAATACCCAGGATCGCGTATGTGTCGTTTGCTCGTACGAAAAGACGAGCACACACTGACTTCTGGCAAATAGATACGGCATCTCGCTCGACTTCACGGGATTCCATGAACTGCTGCCAATACAAACGCACGTATTCCACCCGACTACCTCCCGCCATCGTCGAGAACGGCACGCTTGCCTATTTTACGCATGGTCGACTCGACCGCGCTCTACCCTGTCGGTCCCGGAGGATATTGTGGTAGACTTTGGCAGGATGCGGGATTGCATGTGGAAGGCGATGGTGCAGGTGCGTCCCTTTCTCTACGCCTCGTGACGCTTTTCAGAGCCTCCAATACCCAGGATCGCGTATGTGTCGTTTGCTCGTACGAAAGGACGAGCACATACTGACGTCTAGCAAATAGATACGGCACCTCGCGCAAGCTCAGGCGATTCCATGAAATGCTACCGATATTAAATGCACGCAAGCATTCCACCCCCACTACCTTCCGCCATCGCCGACAACGGCACGGTTACCTACGTCACACATGGTCGACCCGGCCGTGCTCTACCCCGTCGGAGGATATCGTGGTAGTCTTGGGCAGGATGCGGTATTGAATGTGGAAGGCGATGGTGCAGGTGCGTCCCTTTCTCTGCTCGGTCGTTTACGCCTCGTGACAGCGGTTCAGAGCCTCCAATACCCAGGTTCAGGTACGTGTCGTTCGTTCATACGAAGAGACGAGCACACTCTGACTTCTGGCAAATAGATACGGTACCTGCGACCTCACGGGATTCCATGAACTGCTACCAATACAAACGCACGCATTCCACCCCACTACCTCTCGCCATCGTCAACAACGGCACGCTTGCCTATTTTACGCATGGTCGACTCGACCGCGCTCTACCCTGTCGGTCCCGGAGGATATTGTGGTAGACTTTGGCAGGATGCGGGATTGCATGTGGAAGGCGATGGTGCAGGTGCGTCCCTTTCTCTACGCCTCGTGACGCTTTTCAGAGCCTCCAATACCCAGGATCGCGTACGTGTCGTTTGCTCGTACGACAAGACGAGCACACACTGACTTCGGGCAAATAGATACGGCACCTAGCTCGACTTCACGGGATTCCATGAACTGCTGCCAATACAAACGCACGTATTCCACCCGACTACCTCCCGCCATCGTCGAGAACGGCACGGTTGACTATGTCACACATAGTCGACCCTTACCCCGTCGGTCCCGGAGGATATCGTGGTAGACTTGGGTAGGACACGGTATTGCATGTGGAAGGCGATGGTGCAGGTACGTCCCTTTCTCTGCTCGGTCGTTTACGCATCGTGAAGCTTCTTAGCGCCTCAAATAACCAGGTTTGGGTACGTCCCACACGCATTCCAATCAACTACCTCCCGCCATCGTCGACAACGGCACGCTTGCCGTTGTCAGGCATGGTCGACCCGTCCGCGCTCTAACCCGTCGGTCCCGGAGGATGTCGTGAGAGACTTGGGCAAGATGTGGTATCGCATGTGGAAGGCGATGGTGCAGGTGCGTCCCTTTCTCTGCTCGGTCATTTACGCCTCGTGACGCTCTAGGTTCGAATACCCAATTTGGGTACGTGTCGTTTGCGCGTACGAAACGACGAGCACGCACTGACTTCTGGCAAATAGATATGGCACCTCGCTCAACCTCACGCGATTCCATTAACTGTTACCGATACTAAACGCAAGCATCCCACCCGACTACCTCCCGCCATCCTTGACAACGGTACGGTTGACTACGTCACACATGGTCCACCCATCCGCCCTCTACCCCGTCGGTCCCGGAGGAGATGGTGGTAGATTTGGACAGGATGTGGTATTGCATGTGGAAGGCGATGGTGCACGTGCGTCCCTTTCTCTGCTCGGTCATTTACGCTTCGTGACGCTTTTTAGAGCCTCGAATACCCAGGTTCGGGTACGTGTCGCGTGCTCGTACACAAAGACGAGCACAGACTCACTTCTGGCAAATAGATACGGCACCTCGCTCGACCTCACGCGATTCCATGAATTGCCACCGATACTAAACGCAAGATTCCACCCGACTACCTCCCGCCATCCTCGACAACAGCACGGTTGACTATGTCATACATAGTCGACCCCTACCCCGTCGGTCCCAGAGGATATCGTGGTAGACTTGGGTAGGACACGGTATTGCATGTGAAAGGCGATGGTGCAGGTGCGTCCCTTTCTCTGCTTGGTCGTTTACGCCTCGTGACTCTTTTTAGGGCCCCGAATACCCAGGTTCGGGTAAGTGTCTCGTCGGTCCCGGAGGATGTCGTCGTAGACTTGGGTAAGACACGGTATTACATGTGAAAGGCGAAGGTGCAGGTGCGTCCCTTTCTCTGCTCGGTCGTTTACGCCTCGTGAAGCTCTGTAGCGCCTCGAGTTCCCAGGTTCGAGTACGTGTCGTTTGCTCGTACGAAAAGACGAGCACATACTAACTTCCGGCAAATAGATACGCACGCGGTTCGATCAAATGCTACCGATACTAAAAGTACGCATTCCACCTGCCGCCATCGTGGACAACGGTCGGGGTAGCGGCAGCCCCCTGATGAGGGCTTTCGCAGGCTCGAAACCGCTACCCACTGCTCCCTCACCTTCCTCTACTCGTACTGTACATCGCTTGCTCGATGGCCCGACCCTGATCCTCGGAGGGCGGTGTCCCGACGGCCGAGCAAGCGGGCATGACAGCCCGAGTGTCTCTCTTTGCGCACAGACAAAGGACTATGGCCTTCGGCCATAGTCCCGCACCTAACTTCTAGCAAATAGATACGGCACCTCGCTCGAGCTAACGCGATTCTATGCACTGTTACCGATACTAAACGTCTCCAGCAGCGAGGGGGAACATGTTGTACAAGGATATCATAGACTTGGGCAGGATGCAATGAAAGGCGATGGTGCAGGTGCGTCCCTTTATCTGCTCGGTCGTGGGAGGCAGGTGAGATACCAGAGATTATACGAAGTGAGCGTTAGGGCCTCTTGTCAAGGGAGTGAGGCCAAACTCCTTACTCGTTTGCAGCGGTCATTCGTATCTTGAATCTCCTCGTGATGGAGCAACTTTTCAAGACATATCCTAAGTTACTTGACAGTGCCTTCTGCTGGACCTTAATCCAACACGCTATCAAGAGCGTTGTCGATAATTTTCACGCTTTCAATAGGTACGTCTGGATCAAGTGTCATCATGTCTTTCTCGATGCTTGCTCATACCGGCTAGAATTGTAATTCTGTCTTGATACGATTATAGATCGTTGGCATGGCTGGGAGCCGGTTATTTTTAAGTAAGGCGGATATACCACCATCGCTGCTCGCCAGGACTTATGCTCACTTGCTTTTCGATGTGTTTCACAGTTGTCCTAATCGTCACCGCATTAACTGTTTCGGCCCTGCATGAAACGCAATGGAATCCCGATACCTCAAGTCCAATAAAAGTGCCAATATTGATGGACTCAGGTCTCGCACTGCATCACACATGGCGTACGTTTCGTGAATCCTTTTATTCTATGATCACACGTGTCATTTCAGCAAGCTGCTTCTTGGCTTGGGAAACTGTGAGAGGAACAACGGAAGGACGAGTGAGTCCCAGTCGTGATGTTCGGTGTGGTACCATTTGGATCGGTACTCCTACAATCTTCACTGGTAAGTTCACCGTGCATTTTCTGGCACACATTGATGCCAATCTTCATTGCAGTCCAGGTTGACACCGGGTCCAGGCAAGTATTTCCTGTCGACCACCTGCTCAAGAGTCCGACCCAGCGATTTCTTCATTCCAGCGACGACCAGTCATGAGTACCGCGGATGCGACTTCTCGATATCGTCGTCAGACCACGTTCTTGCTATCTCATCCATGCGTCATTCGGTCCGGCAAGTTCCAACAAGGCGTGATCTCGCGGCCCTCAGGCTCGCAGCGAACGGGCGCGTCGAGAATGACGTTGAGGCATTCGTCTGTGCGAAAGGACGTCCCGCTATCTGGCAGCGAGGTAGAAAAGGCTGAGCGGATATGTAACATGGTCGACTTGGATAGGATGCGGTATCGCGCGCGGAAGGCGATGACAGTGCGCCCGGGTCTTTGTCTGCTGGTCATTTACGCCTCGTGAGCGGTGACGCTTTTCAAAGCATTGACAGACAAGATTCGGGTACGTGCCGTTTGCTCTGACAGAACGACGAGCACACACTGACGTCTGACACATAGACATGGCACCTCGCTGGATCTCATGCGTTTCCAAGAGCAGCTACCGATACTAAAAGCAAGCATTCCACCCCCCTCCCGCCAGAAGTCAACAAAGGTACGGTTGCCTACGTCACACATGGTCGACCTGTCTGCGCTCTACCCCGCGCCTGCCCCTCCGGGACCGGTACGTTTTCCAAGCTGCCGTACCTTCCGTTCGTTCTCAAGACGCTCGTTAGTGCGATAATGGAATGGCCGCTCTTAGGATACTAAACGCAAGCATTTCACCCCACTACCTCCCGCCATCGTCGACAACGCGACACTTGACTACGCATAGTCGACCAGTCCGCGCTCTACCCTGTCGGTCCTGGAGCATGTCGTGGTAGACTCCTTGGGCAGCATGCGTGTGGAAGGCGATTGTGCAGGTGCGTCCCTTTCTCTGCTCGATCGTTTACGCCTCATGACGCTCTGTAGAGCCTCGAATACCCAGGTTTGGGTACGTGTCGTTTGCTCGTACGAAAAGACGAGCACACACTAACTTCTGGCAAATAGATACGGCACCTCTCAACCTCACGTGATTCCATTAACTGCTACCGATACTAAACGCAAGCATTCCACCCGACTACCTCGCGCCATCGTCGACAACGGCACAGTTTACTACGTCACACATGGTCCACCCGTCCGCGCTCTACCCCGTCGGTCCCGGAGAAGATCGTGGTAGACTTGGTTAGGACACGGTATTGCCTGTGGAAGGCGATGATGCAGGTGCGTCCCTTTCTCTGCTCCGTCGTTTACGCCTCGTGACGCTTTTTAAAACCTCGAATACCCAGGTTCGGGTGAGTGTTCAGTCGGTCCCGGAGGATGTCGTCGTGACTTGGGCAGGACGCGGTATTGCATGTGGAAGGCGATCGTGCAGGTGCGTCCCTTTCTCTGCTCGGTCATTTACGCCTCGTGACGCTCTAGGTTCGAATACCCAGGTTCGGGTACGTGTCGTTTCCTCATACAAAAAGACGAGCACACACTGACTTCTGGCAAATAGATACGGCACCTCGCTGCGACCTCACGGGATTCCATGAACTGCTACCAATACAAACACACACGCATTCCACCCCACCACCTCCCGCCATCGTCGACAACGGCACGGTTGACTACGTCACACATAGTCGACGCGTCCGTGCTCAATCCCGTCGGTCCGAGAGGATATCGTGGCAGACCTGGGTAGGACACGGTATTGCATGTGGAAGGCGATCGTGCAGGTGCGTCCCTTTCTTTGCTCGGTCATTTACGCCTCGTGATGCTCTAGGTTCGAATACCCAGGTTCGGGTACGTGTCGTTTCCTCATACAAAAAGACGAGCACACACTGACTTCTGGCAAATAGATACGGCACCTCGCTGCGACCTCACGGGATTCCATGAACTGCTACCAATACAAACACA